>CAUYLG010069674.1:0-95536 GCA_963573385.1 Cacajao melanocephalus | reverse complement strand
TGGAGACAACAGATGCTGGAGAGGATGTGGAGAAACAGGAATACTTTTACACTGTTGGTAGGAGTGTAAATTAGTTCAACCATGTGGAAGACAGTGTGGCACTTCCTCAAGGATCTAGAAATAGAAATTCCATTTGACTCAGCAATGCCATTCCTGGGCATATACCCAAAGGATTATAAATTGTTCTATTATAAAGACACATGCACACGTATGTTCATTCCGACACTGTTTACAATAGCAAAGACCTGGAACCAACCCAATGCCCATCAATGATAGACTGAGCAAAGAAAATGTGGCACATACACACCATGGAATACTATGCAGCCATAAAAAAACGATGAATTCATGTCCTTTGTAAGGACATGGATGAATCTGGAAACCATCATTCTCAGCAAATTGACAGAAGAACAGAAAACCAAACACCTCATGTTCACTCATAGGCAGGTGTTGAACAATGAGAACACATGGGCACAGGGAGGGCAACGTCACACACAGGGTTCTGTTGGTGGTTGGGGGGCTAGGGAAGGGACAGCGGGAGTTGGAGAGAGATAACACGGGGAGATATGCCTGATGCAGGTGATGGGGGAATGGAGACAGCAAACCACCATGGCACATGTGTACCTATGCAACAATCCTGCAAGATCTGCACATGTACCCCAGAACTTAAAGTACAATTTAAAAAAAAAAGAAATAGGCTAAATTGACTTTACTTGGGGGATTCATGAAGGGTCACGTGTTTATTTTTGTTTTGGCTTAATACTTGGACTACAGCTATAAAAGAACCTGTTTCTACATCTTCAAGGAGTTTATGTTCCATTGGGGGTGATCAGGGATAGGAGAAGATAAACAGTTAAAATAAGATATAGTGAGTGTTCTTACAATAGTGCCAAAGGCCAAATAACCCAGAGTGTGACGTTCAAGGACAGGAGGAGAAGAAGGTGTGCTGTTTTAGAAGGGAGAGAGAGAGTGGAAGAAAGAAAGCCAAGCAAGATACATGTCCCTTTTCTTTGTCTGCTTTGCTCAAGCCAAGCCCCCAACTGAATGGATGGTGCCTGCCCACATTGAGAGCAGGTCTTCCTCTCCCAGTCTACTGACTCACATTCTTGCAAGGCAGGCAAGCCCCAGACTGGGGCTTAGTGTGAGAGGGTTCTTTGCTCCACCTAGGAAATCATTCAAGGGTGATTCAGTGGTAGAAGGAAACAGCTTTACTGAAGTGGCAGTATTACAGCTGCAGTAGTATTACAGCTCAGGCAGTGTTACAGCACCAGGACTGCTCCTGTAGAGTAGGGCTGTCCCATAGGCAGTGTGCTGACAGCAGCAGCTCAGGGCAGTTCTGCAGTCATATTGATACCTACTTTTAATTATATGCAGATTAAGGGGCAGTTTACACAGAATTTTCTAGGAAACAGGTAACAACTTCTGGGTCATCAGGTCATTGCCATGGAAAAAGGTGGTAACTCTCAGGGGTTGCCTTGGCAACAGTAAACTGCCATGGCACACTGGTGGGCATGTCTTATGCAAAGCTCCTTCCAGCCCATTCCTGTCTTAGCTAGTTCTCACTTTGGTCTAGTGTCTGAGCTCTGGGTATAGAATCAAGTTCTGCCTCCTACCTCATCATATCAGACTCTCTTGGCAACACTCTCACAGACACACCCAGAAACAATGCTTTACCTGACATCTAAGTATCCCTCACTCCTATCAAGCTGACACCTAATGTTAGCCATCACAGAGAGTAAGCACAAAACTATTGGATGGGAGGAAATACATCTTGCCATTTTCCTTGTCTAAAACATCAAATTACATTGCACACAGTTAACAAGTTACTTTGGATTCCCTTTCTAGTCCTAGGCTTTGGAGTCTTGACAGCTTGAAAAAGATAAGGCTGAGGCATCTTTGAAGACATTTACTGTCTGTATGCAGTGAAGAGCCACTTACAGTACAGCAACCCCGGCCCCTGCCCAACTGAGGAGGAATGTAGCTGTGACCACGATTAATAAGCCTCAGCCTCTGCTTCCCCACAGCAGTATTCTAAGTTCTGATCTCAAATTCAGCCTCCTTCAAGTCCAACATGTGTCGGAGCTATTTGCATAGTATGACAAGAGTGGGAAAAGTCACAAGAAAATGCTGGCATATTATCTCTGGGCTGGCATGAATTTCTAAGTCACAGAGATTTATGTGCAAAAATGTGCCTTTTAAAATTGCTCTAACTTAATGTAGCTCTTGAGGCCATTTTAGCTGATGATAGAAAACATAATTTTGTCAATTCAGGGTAAGCTTAAGCTTATTGAAACTTATTTAAACACGCATTTAAACTCAGTCAGTTCTTCATTTTTAGAATATTTTGCAGAGCTTGTATTAGCAACTTTATAATTTTTCCCCTTCCTTTTCCTTCTGTCTGTAGTGGGCTCTAAGTCCAGAAAGGAGAGTGGTATATACTTAGCCTTAGGGGAGGGGCTGCTAATCACCCTTGGAATCCCTGGACATCTGTTAAGATGTGGCTCACTTCTTTTGTTTCATATTTTCCTGCTTTAATCCCCACTATTCAATCCTGAGGTCCAAACATTCTGCATTTTACTGTCTGATAGCTCAAAATAGCATTCTCTTAAAAGCAGTATAGATCAAATAAATTAATTTCCCACTGTGACTTGAGGCTTCATTTATGGGAGAAGCCTTCCTTCTCACCCTGTTGTCAACTCTAGGCCATTTAGAAATGTATCCCCATGAGCACTGAAACACTCATTTGTGACTGTAGGTATGATATTTCAGTGCCCTCTCTTCTCCATACCCAGCCGCTATAGGTCTATAGACTGGAAATACATTGGTCCAACTTTCAACCAAGGACATGGTGGTAAGCATTCTGAGTGAAGACTGTTAGGATGTTCTGGGAGCACAGTCTAGTGTATATAGAGTAGCTCCTGCACTCTGAGTGCAAGCACTCTAATCTTGCCTCGCCGTGTGTTCTTATAATAGAAACTTCTCTTGTCTCCAAGGCAGCCAGATTCTCACTGTACTGAAGCTCAGCAATTTGCAGCAAATTATGGACTACATAACATTTTGGTTAACAATGGACCACATATACTATGGTGGCCCCATAAGACCATAATGAAGCTTAAAAATTCCTATCTCCTAGTGATGTCATAGCTGTCAGATGTCAGAGTGCAACACATTACTCACATGTTAGTGGGGATGCAGGTGTAAACAAACTTACTACACTGCCAGTTGTATAAAAGTATAGACATACAATTATGTACAGCACATAATACATGATAATGACAATAAATGACTATGCTAGTGGTCTGCATATTTACATTTTATCTTTATTTTAGAAGAAATTCATTCCACTTACAAAAACTAAGTTTAGCTGTAAAAATAAGCCTCAGGTAGGTCCTTCAGGAGGTATTTGCAGAAGGCACTGTCATCATAGGCAAGGACAGCTCATGTGTGTTATTGCCCCTGAAGACCTTTCAGTAGGACAAGCTATGGAGGTGGAAGACAGTGATATTGATGATTGTATAGGCCGAGGCTAATGTGTATGTTAGTGTCTTCATTTTTTAATAAAAAAGTTTAAAAACTGAAAAAAAAATAAGAATAGAAAAAAGCATATAGAATAAGGTTCTAAAGAAATAACATATTTCATACAGCTGTACGATGTTTTAAGCTAAGTGTTAGTACATGAGTCAAAAAAGTTTTTAAAAAGTTTATAAAGAAAGTTGTAGTAAGCTAAGGTTACTTTATTTTTGAAGAAATAATTTTAAAAATAAATTTAGTGTAACCTGGTTGTACTGCACAGGATTGATCAAG
Organism: Cacajao melanocephalus; assembly: GCA_963573385.1. Taxonomy (NCBI): domain Eukaryota; kingdom Metazoa; phylum Chordata; class Mammalia; order Primates; family Pitheciidae; genus Cacajao; species Cacajao melanocephalus. Next base: position 91,735 of record CAUYLG010069674.1, on the reverse strand, counting down.
TGTATAGGAGTACACAGTGAAGTCCCAGACATTCACATTCACTCACCACTCACTCAGTGACTCACTGAGAGCAACTTCCAGTCCTGCATGTTTCACTCTTGTGAAGCGCCTATGTAGGTACACCATTTTTCATCTTTTTTTTTTCCCCAGGCTAGAGTGCAATGGTGCAATCTCGGCTCACCACAACTTCTGCCTCCCAGGTTCAAGTGATTCTCTTGCCTCAGCCTCCCAAGTAGCTGGGATTACAGGCATGCACCACCACATCTGGCTAATTTTGTATTTTTAGCAGAGATGGGGTTTCTCCATGTTGGTCAGGCTGGTCTGGAACTCCTGACCTCAGGTGATCCGCCTTCCTCAGCCTCACAAAGTGCTGGGATTACAGGCGTGAGCCAATGCACCCGGCCCATTTTTTATCTTTTATACTATATTTTTACTCTACCTCTTCTGTGTTTAGATATACAGATACCAATGTGTTACAATTTCCTACAGTATTCAGTACAAGAACATGCTGTGTAGCAGCGGTCCCCAGCTTTCTGGCACCAGGGACAAGTTTTATGGAAAATAGCTTTTCCATGGGGTGGAGGGGATGGTTTTGGGATAAAACTGTTCCACCTCAGATCATCAGGTGTTAGAGTCCCATTAAAAGTGTGCCATCAAGATCTCTTGCGTGCACAGTTCACGATGGCGTTTGCCCTCCTATGAGAATCGAATGCTGCCACTGATCTGACAGGAGGCAAAGCTCAGTCAGTGATGATCACTTGCCCGCCATTCACCTCTTTCTGTGCAGCCTCATTCCTAACAGGCCAAGGACCAGAAACTTTCTGTGGCTGGAGGTCGGAGACCCTGATGTATAGGTTTGTAGCCTAGGAGCAATAGGCTATACCATACGGTCTATGTGTATAGTAGGTTGTACCATCTAGGTTTCTGTAAGTATTCTCTATTGTTTTTACACAACAATGAAATGACCTAACAAATTTTCAGAACATAGTTCCATCATTAAGCAACACTTGACTGTACTTACAGCATAAGAGTAACATAGCTACCATTAGGAAGTTAATAGAAAGTGTGGAAAATTAATAGCATGGTAACAGTTTTGCTATTGTGCACTAATAGTAATGCAAGTTGTAATTATACATCCAATGTGTGTGTGTATGCATCTGTGTGTGTATGTGTGTGTGTGTGTGTGTGTGTGTGAGACCAAATCAAACCAAAAGGAATGGGACATGCATTTAAAGGAATTATGCTGAGCAGAAGCTTTCATAAATTTAAGCTATGTTACAAGCTACATGTGCCTAGGCCTTTGAGTGACTCCCTTGGCTATTATATTGCTTTGCTATATTGGCTACAGGACAGAGAGATAGGATCTGTTTCTAAATATGCTTGTCTTCACCTAGATAAGGGGTTTTCAAATTTGTTTTGTAAAAGGCCAAACGATAACTAGTTTTAGGCTTTATGAGCCATAATGCCTCTCTCAGAATTACTCAGTCTGGCTTTGTAGCATGAAAGCAGTCATAGACAATATACAAATAAATGAGCATGACTAGGCTCCTATATAACTTTATTTACAAGAACAGAGAGCTGGATTTGGCCCTAGAATCATCGTTTGCAGACCCCTTCCCTAGATTTGCAAACGATATTTTCCCAGTTTTTATCCTGCCAGAGCAAAATTATTAAGAAAAGTGTGTTTGGGGAAAATGCACCCAGGAACAACAGCGCTCACTTCTTTATTTTTATTTTTATTTTTTATTTTACAAGTTCTGGGATGCATGTGGAGAATGTGCAGGCTAGTTCCATAGGTACACATGTGCCATGAACATCTCTTACTTCTTAAGGCCAGGTTGCACTGCTCTTATTCCACTCTGTAACCCACACACATAATATTCAGTACAGAGAAGGCATTTTTACTCTTTTTTGAAAAATGATGAGCTTTCTTTTCCTACTCTGTACAAATGAGGACACATTTCTTGCCTCTTCTTGGCAAGTGTCTGTGATCAATGGCAAATCTGAGACATATGGACTCCTTCTCAAGGAAGAGGTAACAGACAGTGGTATTGATAGCAAGAACATTCTTTACAAAACAGACCAGATTTTAAACATGACACATATTCAAATGCTGCATCTGAGTCTTTTCTGAAGTTGACATTTTTCAAATATGTGTTCTTTATAGATAAAATATTTAGCACCTAAGAATTGTTCTGAATAGTATTATTTCATACTAATTATGTGTCACCATTTGGTTGCTTCTTTTGGGAGGGAACACATGATGTCAACTATCGTTTCATTAACCCTAAAGGATTGACACAGATTTTATTTCCCCAGCCTTTGTTCCCTCTAATTACCATTGTTACTAATAACACCTTCCAGGGCACACAATAATGTATTTCTGGTATATGTATTCATCCTAAAAGTAGGTCTGTTTGTAAATTTAGTTGCAAACAATTGATTTTGTTGTCATAGTCCATTATCCGTGGGACTAAAGGTGCTAAAAGATTGCAAGACATTTAAATGCCAAAATTTTATTCATGGGAGACACTGATACTTTCCACATGGGGCAAGATAAAAAGTTCTTATTTTCTTCATTGTGATCCAAATTAAAGCAACATTTAATTAAAGTTTCATTAAAGAAAGATCTTTTGTAGTCCTGGGAAGCATCTTTATCTTTGAGCCAAGTATGTTTTAGAATGGCATGCTTTCATCTCAAGTTTTTAATGTTTTGCTGAAGGAAGAAAGGGAATAGATACACCATTAATAAGGTGTGATGTGGCTCAGCCAAGAGTATAAAGCACCAGGTGTTCTATCAATTCTCATCTAGGCCGAATCTACTGCGGTGCAACACCTATAAGCTTTCCTGACTGACAGTCTCTTAACATGTGCCACCTGAGTGACCTCTAATAGGGCGCTACTGCTCTAATCAGGCTTCCTATTGCATTCTCATCACTTTAACTATTGTTACTTTCACATAAAACCTTTTTGATGCCAATTCTCTTCCCATATTCCTTTCTTTAGTTTCTTAAGTATCCCCCTACAACTCCGTCCTCCATCTTCTGCAAACAACCACACTCTGCTAGTGTTATTCTCCTTGGATACATTACATAACTCTTCTCACTTTCAGTATTCCACACACGCATTGATTTATTTTTTTATTTGGTCCCTGACATTATGGTATTGCTACTTGCAAATGAATTTCAGCATTTTTTTCTGCAATTTAGGTGGTGTTTATATCAAAGGGTATACAGTGGGAAATGATAAGAAATAAAGTTTACACATCCTCGTAGCTAAGGTTCCTTGGGAAACAGACCCTAAGACAGAAATGTGCATGCAGAAAGGTTACAGAAGAGTTCCCTGGGATGCAGCATTTATGGGAACATACGGCAACCAGGATTGGGCAGAGGGAGAAGCTGAATTGCAAGACAACTGAAGCTGAGACTTAAGATCCACAGGGAACTCAGGCACAGAGGTGACCCTTTAGAGACATATCCCTTACTTTTCATTGAATGCAGCAGGAGGCCATTTCCTTGGGCAAGGTGGTTCTCTTTGAAGAAGAGTAATTCCTAGCACTTTCCCTGTTACTTGAGGACAATACCAACATGAAGATCTGTCCCCTACTCACTGGCCATTAGGGCTTCTAACTTGGTGAAAGTCACTGTAAATCCGGCTAGGATCATATGAGCCAAGGAAGAAAAAAGAGATAATATTCTAAAGGCGCTGAAGTATGTATTGGAAAGAACTCAATTCTGAAGGTCCTTGATTAAGGAGGTCAGATTATAGAACTAGATAAGGGAGAGTTTGTACAGTGGCACCCTCCTGATATACACAGGATGCAATATCCTTGGAAAGACCCAGGAGATAGTTTAGTAACAAGCATGGCTCCTAAACGCATGGGAAATTGATGACTCATATTGCATCACTGAAATGCCAGAATTGTCTTGGCAGACAGCGGAGTAAGGAATTCAAAGACTCAAGAAAGCAATCATGCTAGAATAGACTCCTGAAAAACATGGATTTGAACTGTGCAGGTCCACCTATAAGCAATTTTTTTTCCGCCTCTGTCACTCTGGGAGAGCAAGACCAACCCCTCCTCTTCTTCCTCTTCGTTAGTCTACTCAATGTGAAGACCATGAGGATATAGAACTTTATGATGATCCACTTTCACTTAATGAATAAATATGTTTTTTCATTCCTTATGATTTTCTTAATTTTTTTTCTAGCTTACTTTCTTGTAAGAATACAGTACATAATACATATATAAAATATGTGTTAATTGACTGTTTATGTTATTGGTAAAGCTTCCAGTCCACAGCATGCTCTTAGTGGTTAAATTATGGGTAGTCAAAAATTATGCAGGAATTTTTACCGTACACAGGTTGGCGCCCCTAACCCCTGTGTTGTTCAAGGATCAACTGTATTATGTAAAGCTGAAAGTCCCATCAAGTGATTATGTTTCATAGAGAGGCTGTAAGAAGTACACTGGTCAGGGGAGCACGAACATCAGTAAAACCTCAGTGATGGCTCTCTCTTGTAAGCCAAGGATGACAGTAGGAAAGGCCATTACAGAACATATAGGATTCAAACGATAAAGGCCAAATGGCAATGCTTATATGCATGATGCCATGTGGATACAAATACAAATGAGCTGCAGGTTTGGAATGACAATCAAGGGGACCTGACTTCTGGAGAACCATGGAGATGCAGTTATGTAGATGCATTCCTAAAGGCAAAATAGATGGGTAGCCAACTTGAGTATTACTCATTTTGAGCCATCCGGAGATAGCAAGAGTGGATGACTCAGAGGCTGGGAACTCTTGCCCTAATAATGAATCCATTGTCAAGTGTCTGAACCAAGCCGATTTTCAGACACAGCATCTGAGAAATGACCCCCACCCCAATAATACAGCAAGTGTACTCTGTAGTGATCCCTTCAGTCTTTTCTTAGAGAGACCTGCATTCATTTACTTAGGTAACTGTATACTGAGAAAGGAGACATACCCCAAAGTTTCTGCAAGTGTTGGGCATAGAGTCCAAGTTGACACTGAAACCTTATGAAGTAAAGTGTCATCATGGCTCCCCAGTAGAATGGAGACATTTGGGAGGCAAGTAATAAAAAAAATGTCTTGACCAACATCGGGCTTATAGTGGGTCCACTGGGTTGGGTTACCCATCCATTGGTCATATTCCTAGTTTTTGAATATTTAGTTGAGGCTGACATACTTCATAACAGGTTCATCCCCCATATTGGATGCTTGGCCTTCAGTGCATGAACTTTCATACTGGGAAAGTGCAAATAGAGGCCTCTAAGACTGCATTATCTTCCCCCAGTCAAAATAATAAATTAAAAACAATATCGCAGGGCTGAGCACAGTGGCTCATGCCTAAAATCCCAACACTTGGGAAGTCAAGGCAAAAGGATGACTTCAGGCCAGGAGATTGACGCTGCAGAGAACTATGATTACTTCAATGTATTCCAGCTTGGGTGACAGGCCAAGATCCCAACTCTTAAAAAGTTAAAACAAAAAATAAACAATATGCATTCCAGAGTAGGGGAATGGCTCACAATAGTGCTATCATTAAGGATCTAAAGTCCAATAGAACATTCTAAAGTGATGCATGTAGTTATAGAACACTAAAAATACAGCTAGTATGACTGAATAATTTTAAAATGGAATTTATGTAAATGTAAATCAAAATAGCTACTGGGTGTACTGAGCAGTTATCTTATTGGATAGCATAGATCTAAAGAATACAGAGTGGTGGCCCCCATTTTGTTTCCATTTAACTGGCTGGGTTTGGCCACTGAAACATGTTGGATACTGAAGGGTGCCAGAGGCCAATACAAACTCAGTAAAGTAGCAGCCCTAACTGCAATTGCTGTTTCAGATGTGTTATTTTTCTACAGCCACTTAACATGACCTCAGGTCTATGGTTTAAAACATTACTTTGGTGAATACTTTTATCTATTTTAATCAGAAAGTGAGATTATAATGTGTATTCAAATAAAAGAGGCAACAATATACAATTATGCATTTACTTCAGGACTATCGTTAACTCTCCTGCCTTCTGCCATAATATAATCCAAAGTGATCAGGACCCCCATCTGGATATTCTGCAAAATACATTGGTTCACCACATCAATGATATTAGGATACCCTGGCCAGGTAAATTGGAATTGGCTAACATACTGAAGGACTTAGCAAGCCGTTTTAGCTTGAGATCTGACAGAATATGAATGAAATCTTATAAAGACCCATGGGCCTACCATATCAGCAAAAATTTGGGCATTCCAATGGTCAGGGGCATGCTGAGATGTCCTCTCCAAAGTAAGAGACAAATTATTACATTATTCATCTCCTGCCACAAAGAAGGAAGCACAATATTTGGTAGGCCTCTTTGTATTCTGGGTCAGAATATTCCTGGAAGTAATGTGGTCATCCTTATAACAGCTAACACAAAATGCTACCAGCTGTAAGTGAAATCCAGGCTGTGGTGAATTTAGTCCTTTTTTCCCTGCCTGACGTGACTCACAGATAAACATTTCTAAAACTAAGCACTGAGAATGCTGATGTTTTTGTTCTCTGATTCTTCCATAAACAAATTGAAATTTTCTAGCTCATCTTTCCTTTAAAAAAAAAAAAAAAGAACTAGACTTCCCACCAGTGTGACTTCTAAATCTTTTTATAAAACAGGCAAAGCAAGCATGGTACATATGGAAAGAATGAATAACAAAGGAAAAAAGGAAGGAAAGAAAGAAACAACAAAGAAAGAAAGGGCAGGATGAAAAGGAAAGAACCACCAGAAATTTAAAAATTAAAAAAACTTTTTGTTTATTTTCTCATTTAGATTTGGGGATTATTGGGAGGGGGTGAGAAGCTAAGACTCAGAGAGATTAACAAATGCGTTTAATATTCACACAGATCTAGGATGCAGCAGAGCTTGGACTTGAAACCAGATCTATCTCAAATAAAAGCCTGTGCTCTTAAAGAAGATGCCATGCTAAGTCCTTGAAGAAGCATTAAGACCGAGTATTATCAGCTAACAGACCCTGCTTATAAGAATTTCAGATTGAGTTAAGAATAAGCAATTTAATATTAACTGCCATCTACTTAAAAGAAAAGACACTATTTTTAAGTAGTATTAGTCACAGTTCTCTCAAACCTACAAAGAAAACTATACAACCAGTAATATCAATTTCACATAAAGTGAAATTAAATATAAACATTAAAGAGCCACAAAGATAGCCAAACAATGCTATTAAAATTCGCACCTCACCATGAAGATATAAGAAAACTTTACAGAATATTTGTTAACTAACTAAGCTATCGAATATATAATGCAAACCTGGAAAAACATGAAATAATTGTTAAAAATCCAATTATCAAATATCGGTGAGATGAGTGTAAACCAACGAGTATCTGAGACAAGTCTCAATTAATTTAGAAAGTTTATTTTGCCAATGTTAAGGGAGTGCTCGTGACAGGGCCTCAGGAGGTCCTGAGGACATGTGCCCACGGTGGTTGGGGTAAAGTTTGCTTTTATACATTTTAGAGAGACATAATACATCAACCAATACATGTAAGATTTACATTGGTTTGATCTGGAAGGGTGGGACATGTTGCCCAGGCTGGTCTTGAACTACTGGGCTCAAGCAACTGGCCAGCCTTGGACTCCCAAAGTGTTATGATTATAGGTGTGAGCCACCGCACCTGGCCATGTGTTTTTACCAAATTTGGTATGACTTTTGTTTTCCTTGTATCTCTATAACTGACATCAAAGTAATTGGGGAGAAGGCCTATAGCACTTACCTATCTCTTTCTATCAAGGATACGCTATCTGCCATGAAAAACATGATAATAGAAAATGAATAAAGTGACTTTGGTCAGTTCTCAACAGACTATATCCAGAGTGATCTGGTGTGATATTGCAGTGAGAAATTACATCTCTACTTCTGGAATATTTTTTATAAAAACAAAGGCTAGTAATTTAGAATCAAGGCACTCTTTCACTTGAATATTGAATGATTTACACTATCCAGTTCTTCTTTTAGGGTTATCCATTAGTCACCAGAACAGTTTTAAAATTTTTAACACTGTTATTCCATACTTTATGCTATTAGTACAAAGATTAGAATATATGTTTAATGTTTAGGGACACTATAATTGTATTTGCTCATGTGAATTAAACCTTCTCTTTCAACATATTTCCAAATCTTGTGTTAGTTGGTGAATTCCTCAGAAGTTTCCTTAGGTGGCAAATCTAATCCACCTTGTGAAATTTTGAGATCTCAACCATTCAAGTTTGTATGAATATCTGTATTTTGTATATTCCTAATCTACAGTCCTTGGGTCAGCAGTCATTCCATTTGCTAGTCTAGAATTTGTGTATTAAAAATAGTATTCAATTAAACTGCAAGGTAAGTTTATTGTTTTCATGCTTTGCCTGCATTTAGTCCATGTAAAACATCAGTTGTATCTCTTGTATTTTTTATACTCAAAGTCCCTTGGAGTCTTGTATTTTTGCAATTGTTCATTTCTCTTTCTAAAATGACCTTGTGAAAGCCATTGTTATGTAGGCATTCTGTGACTAAGATTCCGTTACACGACTGAGCTGGCTGATGGCTGAAGTTTGAGCAGACACAGCTGGTTGTTGCAGCTGTGGGTCACAGCACGCTACACCAGACCAAATGTTCATTTTGTAGGCACTGCCGAAATCTTGCACTGATGGAAGTCCCATTGACTTTGAACAAAATATACCCAAGTGCCTCTTCAGTGAGCATTCTACAATAGTGAACAAAAACCCAGTACTCGGCATTTCTATGCTGTAGAAAGTAGTTATAACTAAAGTTTAAATTGGAAGGTTAAAGCTTGTGCACCAATTAATAGTTTTATCAGACAGGACTACAGTCTTTTTTTTTTTCAGAAACTAAAGGTTACTTAACGTCTATGTAGAAAAGAATGAGAATCAGCTAGGATAAAATTCTATTGCTGTTTATTTTCTGAAAGAAAAAAAAAAAGCTTGTCTGAAGTTCCCCTAAGCAAACATAGCTTCTTCATCAAAGGATGTAGCAATTATTTTTTCCCAATACTCAAATTCCAACGTTTCCTTTTTATGACCATTTTAATTGGCACGTATTTGAAAAGACACCTGGTAAACAGAAATTGTATGTATCCAGCCAAATGTTACCGAACTTTTATAATAGCTGTGAAGTTAGAGAAACAGTATTCTAGGGTTGTGAGGTTAAAAGTGAAGGGGCAAGCAGAGAAAAGTACAAGCCAAGGCAATGGTTGTCTTTTCCTTCTTTGATTCTGTTGTGTCTTTTCCTTCTCTAGAGTCTGACAGCATCCTCTTCATTACTCCTATTTTGCTACCTTCATCAAAGAAAGAAGAGAGCAAACACTATATATATAGCTTTTTCTCACTATCAGGAACACTAGACAGAGTGTTGAGATGGGTAGAGGGTCATACATGAAAATGTCAAAGGAAACAAATATCTTTCAACATTTCTTCTCCTCTCTGTGGTGTTTTCTGGGCCAGTTTCCTCTCTGACGCCATCAACTGCTTCTATTTCTCTTTGCTTAAGTCACATTTGTCTTCTTGCTTTTCCTTGAATAAGTCACATATATTCCCGCCTCAAGTCCTTTGCCCTGACTTTTTCACCTACCGGGTCCTCCATATACCTATGTAGATTGTTCCTTTGGACTGTTTGCTAAGTCTTTGCCAAGAAGTCAGCTTCTCAATGAGACTATCCTGGCCACCCTTCCTTTACTATCACAGCCTCTTTGCCCCCGTCCCCCCTCATATTGGTACCCTTGGACCCTTGTTCTCCTCGCCCTTCTTCTACATGCATAGATTATTTTCAAATTGTACTTATTATGCCAGTTTTCTTTCTATACCCATGCATCTGAGTTTCATGATGGCTAAAAACTTTTGTCTGTTTAAATATTTAGCACCTGGATTGTTGCTAAGAACACGGCAGACACTCAATAAATAATTGCTAAATGAATTGATAAATGGGATCCAGAGCCTTTCTCCCAATTATCTATCGGTGAAGCATACTTTTCTTGCCACATTCATGGTTCTAATCATAACTGCACAAAATTGCTGCTTAGTCATCCAAGAGAATAGCACTTTCACTCATTAAATTTAAAATAGCTATAATTTTAAAAATAAAATGCTTTCTCATAAATGCTTTTGAAGATATCTGATATAGCATTTATTACTTTAAACTCTAATTATCTATATTAATTTTTAATTTTCATTTCTGAATTACTTAACCCCAAAACATTCAGCAAATTCTTATGTACTCCTCCTGAAAATTTAAGACATGTTATCACTGGACATTTTTGCATCATAAAATGGTAAAGTCTCAGGTATTATTTCTACATTCCCATTTCAAGTTCTTCTCTACCCAGTAGTAACTATTGTCCTAGAGTTTTTAAAAAATATCTTAACAGGATTTTATACTTTCACTACATATGTAGCCACAAAATATATATATTTATAGTTACCATTTTTTATATATACTGTCATCCAGTACATAATCTTTGATGAAATATTTAGTATTATACTTTGGACTTATTCATATTGATACATTTTAATTACTTTAATATATTCCTCTTGATGAATCAGTGGTAGTTCATTCACTCTTCATTAATAAATAATTGTGTTCTTTCCAATTTTCCATTTACAATATGTACTAAAATTATCCTCCTTACACATGATTCATTGGGTACTTGTGTTGGATTTTGTACATTGAATATATCTAGAAGTGGAATTGCTGAGTACTGTGGTTTATACATCTTTATTTGATTCAATAGGAATTGTCAAATTTCTCTCTGCTGCAGCTGTACATTCCCATCAGCAGTCAGACACTTTCAGTTTTGCCAATTGGGTAAATATGAAATGATATTTCTGTATTCAAATTTGTAGTGAGAATCAGTGAGTGTGAGTAACTCTTCATATGGTTATTGACATATCAAGTTTTCTTCCTCTGTAAATTACCTCTCCATATAATTTCCATTTTTCTATTGTATTCTTTATATTGACTTATAGAAATTGTTTATGTATTATGAGTACTAATTTTATGTCAGTTGAATTGCAAATAACATTTTCTAGTCTGTGATTTGTCTTTAAACTTGGTTCACAGTGTTTTTTGTCATGAAGATTTTTTTAATTTTAATATCTAAATGTCATATAATCTGTAGGTTTCTGATTTATATATCTTGTTTAAAAATATTTACTTTAACAAAGTAAACATTGTTAATACTTTGTTATTAAAGTAAATATGTAAAGTTCTGGTTTGAAATTGGGGAGAAAGCTTAATTATATATTATATATTCTATACCATATTTTCTAAAATGTAAATTTCCTATCTTCTTTTCATGTGAAGAGTGGCATCTATATTTACAAGGCAATTATTATTTAAATTGTTTTAAGAGCTTTTTCTCACTATCAGTAATTCTGAAGTTTAGAAAAATTCAGCAGGAAAGGAATGTGATAAAAACAAGAATTAATGGAGAGAATTTGTAAGTATAATGGAGAAAGTCAGTTAACCATACACTTGTTAAAATGTGTATTTTGAACCTGCTTTTGTTGAGTGCCTACTTTTATGGCTCACTGATCAGACTAATATTCAGATAAAAAATATGTGAAACCAAATTTATCAGGTATATGTTTATATTTAAAAACTTGAAACGGGATGCTTTAAACAACTATGGCCTAAAAGTATTACAAATTAGTCTTCTTTGTTCTAACTTTATCTTACCTTTGGGACAAGAAAAAACAAAAACCAATAGTAGTTTATAAAAATATTTTTATGTTCATTTATGCAAACTAATAGTTGTTTGGTCAAGCAGTGTTTGACAATACCTTTATTTCTTCCATTCAGTAATTGCTGGACCGGGAAAGACCTTCATACAGGTCATGTTATTGCTTAATTAATTTAGCATTAAAGCATGAAAGGGTGTGTTTTAGTGTCTATTAATGAATGCCTTGGGTGTCTTCAGCTGCTCGAGGCATATATTAATAGCCCAGCAAAGCATGCCCTGGAGTCGCTTACTGTCATTTTAACATGGTTATTTAATTTGAAATTTTATCTTTAAACCTAATTTTCCAATGAATCTACACTCGGTATTCTTCCACCATATAAAATAGTTCTTGTGGTTTGTGTTTTCATATTAAGTTATTATTCAAGAGGGGAATAGACAGCAGGACCATTTGGCCTCCATGTGGTGAATGTAATATATAATTATAAAGTTGTTGTGTAAATACAACAGAAGAATAAAGAAAAGCTTTGTCCACCACATACATGTTTTCAGAAAACTTGTCTAATGAGTATTTTCCACTGAGTAGAATTGAGTTTTCCATCACCGATAACATTTACTGTCCCTTTGTTACCCCTTTCATTAATAATAGGAATAAAAAATACAACAAATTTTCTTTTTATTCTTCTTTCTAAAATGCTACTTTGATTGATTAGTGGGAATATGGCATAACTGAAATAATGAAATGAATGCATATGAAGGGAGTATGGGATAACTCAAATTACTCTAAGCCCCCAAACTGCACTGATGACCCCTTGTCAGGAGCACCAGCTACGCCGTGCCTCCAACTCCTCCCAACCTTGCTTAGACTGTGTCTTCTATGCTTGCTCCTGATTTGACTTTACCTGGGGTCATTATATTTAAGGAGAAAGCCCCACCTCCACCAGTCCTTGTGGCCTCCAGACCTATATCAAAAGTTGGATCACACAGAATGCTCTAGGAAGCCAGTTACAAACTTCGGAGGAGACAGCTTGCACATCAAAATGCTTGTGAGATTTCAGCAAATTTTAAAAATATGTATGACAAGTAATGCTTAGGAGGTCAGATGAGGAAAAAAAGGAACATGACTTTTATTAGTTTGAAGTTTTTGTAAAATAGATAGATTGTGGCATCAGTGTCCTGCGTAGAAAGTCGGAAGTGATTTGCTTGAGAGATAAATGGGTGAAGATTTCCATCGCAAGCCCACTTAGCTCACCTGGTTGATCTGTGCAGAGGACGTGTGGGTGTGGGACAATGACAGTGATTATCATGGGCTTCATTAGGTGATATCTTCATTAAAGCTGTTTTTACATGTGGGGGCAAATTAGCACAGGCCCTGGTAACTGTTGCACTGCTATAGACCTGAGAACTGTTTTCCCCCCTTTATGTCAATAAACAAAGAGCACTAGAAGCTATTTGCTTTTACCTGACAGACTGCTATTTACCTTCATCAACTGGCATCAAGGCTGCAACAGCTATACTGATATGTTTACAGAACACAGAGAGTGGTGAGTATTCTAGAAGTCATAAAAGATAACATGAATGCCAGACAGTAGAAAACAAAGTACACTAAAATACAAGGTTCTGGTACCTTGGTGATAATTTCTGGGCTCTATTGATCTGTGGTGTGTCAAAATAGATCCTTTAAAGTGAAAGCTACGTTGCTGTATCTTATACCCTCTACCTTTCAAGCAAACAAGCAAACAAACAAAAAATGCTTGGTAGACCTCTTTGATGTTTGGGAACAACTTATACTTGATAGACGAATGGAGTTTAAGAAAGGCCTCCTGCTGGTCCTGGCTGCAAGGCAAGCAAAATGAGAGCACTGTCATTTATAAACTAGTGGACTCAATTGCTGGGAGTGTTTGTAGTGGATTAGGAAGCTGTGAAAACTGGTGGAAAGACACAGTCAGCGAATTACAAGGAAGACCCTAGGATTTTAGAGCAAAGCCATGAAACTTTACCTAAAGACTCTTTTCCTTTTAAGAAACAGCTCCTAGTTTTGCCCTGGACACACATCCACTGCATGCCTGATCATGGAACATTTGACCGTGTGACCTGAGATGTCCATTTTAAATCTCCCTGGAAACTCTAAGGTAGAAGACTGGCAACACCTTGTCGTTCATTATAGGTGACATATCACCTATAAAGCATTACTTGTCATATGCAATTTTAAAATTTCTTCATTTTATATATGTATATTATAGGTGATTTCCACATTTTATATATGTACATTATAGGTGATATAAGACATGGTTGGAAGCACGAATAAACAGTGTGAGCCTTCCACTGGGCACACCTCTGTCATAAAGCCATGCCTGCTCCAATCAACACCCATGGAGTCATTGGTAGTTTCCATGGCCTGAAGGGTATGCCATTTGATATGGTTTGGCTGTGTCCCCACCCAAATCTCACCTTGAATGATAGCTCCCATAATCCCTATGTATCATAGGAGGGACCCGGTGGGAGGTAATTGAATCATTGGGGTGGGTTTTTCCCATGCTGTTCTTGTGATAGCGAATAAGTCTCATGAGATCTGATGGTTTTATAAAGGGCAGTTCTCCTGCACATGCTCTCTTGCCTGCCACCATGTAAGATGTGCCTTTGCTCCAATTTCACCTTCTGCCAAGATTATGAGGCCTCCCCAGCCATGTGGAACTGTGAGCCCATTAAATCTCTTTTTTAATTATAAATTATCCAGTCTCAAGTATTTCTTCATAGCAGTATGAAAATAGACTAATACACCATTTAAACTCGGATTTTACAAAATGTTATGCTACATGCTGACATCAGCCAGAAGTGCACTGTTGTGACCTTTGTAGCTGTTGAGGGCTGAAACACTGGAAAGGTTAATCCTCCAGGTGGTCATAATTCCAAATAGTGCAACTCACTCTTCACTTTTTTTTTTTTTTTTTTGGCAAAAGAATGTCTGCTTTAGGCTAGAAGAAGCAGCAGTTAATTGTGCAATTGTGGAAGGAATGAGATTTCCACCAGAGTGTGAGTTTGGGGTTTGTTTAGTAGCAAACAGGAATGAGTAAGAGTTATCTTATCGAACTTCTCAGAATTTAAAAATGTGTGTTTTCCATGTGTGAATGAACATAGTAAGGCTCCACTGTGAAGGAAATTTTCATTTCTCAGATAGACAACATGATCTACTATATGGATGTCAGTCTGCCTTCTTCTCTGGCAAGGAAGCCTCCTCAATGCTTTTTCAAAGGGATCACAAACAACATGGCCACAGTATAAAGGAGTAAAATTTTTCATTGACTTGCCAATGTCCATTTACTGTGCCAAGGCTAATCTGATTACTGTCACTCATAGGGAACCAGTTTTTAGCACTGTGACCAATCTGGAGACCTGATATAGTCCCATACTTTACATGAGTCAGGAAACCATATGGTGATAGTTTTAGTATATTTAATTATTCTTCTTCTGGAATAGACAAATAGCTGTATTTAGACTCTCTCTCCTTGTCTGTCATGTTTCCGTCAATAACTCCACCTCTGGGATTTTTAAAATTAATTTATTATTAAATGTTTCATTTATCACAATCTATACAGTATTTGGACTCATGGAAAGATAAAACGTCTACTGAGGCCTTAATTTTTGCAATTACTAAAAGACCTTATGAGATTGGCATCCACTTTACAGAATTTGTTCTAGAACAAGCCAATGGCTAATATTTTGTGACTTTTCTCCCATGACCAGAAAACATAAATCTGGGCAACAATGGGACAGAAGTGAAAGTGACTTTTTGATTCTTGCAGTTCATCATTTACTTCCCAAATTTTGCATCACATTTCCTTTTCCCTAGACTCTACTGGTTTACAGGTATTGGGACCCAACGTCTCAATGTTTCTACCAGAGGACATAACAAAGTCCTGCTGAATTAGAAGCTAAGGTCATTATAGTTACACTTCATGCCACTGAATAAATCAGCAAAAAAAGAGTTTCTCTCTGCTTACTAGGATTATTTCTCTTAGTTATCAAGAGAAATAGAATTGCTGCTATGTAAGGGTAGCAGAGAGGAGTATCCCACTGGTGCAGGAATTGGCTACTCTGTAGAAGCCTATAGAATATTCACAGAGACAGATTTCTTATTAATGAAGTGTTGAGCAACCTCATTAGGCAAAGAACCTTGTATCTGCTGAGATCCTTCTGAAGGAAAGCAAATTTAATATAGAAGGGATAGTGTAAGAAGGAAGTTATTATTACCAGCTATGACCTCAGAGAAATTACAGAAACAAAATTGTAGAATCAGTCAGTATTTTCTTTACTGCTGTGATGTTACTATGAATTCATTATTCCTATTATGTTTTCAACATTTAATATTTGATATATGACACTGTAAGTATCTATCAGGCTAAGGGAAGTGAAAGAAATATCTATCATGCTATCATGCTAAGGGAAGTGAAAGAAAGGGTTAGTTTTTATTCAAGCTTTAAAAGAAGAGCAAACTTCCAAGGGGCGAGAAAGGTGAGAGGCCCCAAGAGAAACACAAAACTCACAGGAAAGGAAGACTTGGTCACAGCAACTGGATACTTCTTGGATGCATAGATTCTTTTCACTGCTTACACATTGGAGATCCTGAACTATAAGGAATAAGACTGTTCTGTTATACTTTCTCTTAAAATCAAGACGAACTTCTATGTCAGAGTTTTTTAAAGTGAAACTTCTATTATTAATAGACCTAGACATCTCCAAACTGATCAAAGTCCTGTAGTGAGAATTATATTGAGGATTTTTTTTCTTCCAAAGATATTTTGCTTTCTAGAGAATTTTAAAAGCCACTCTTATTGTATTTGGAAAAGACCAAGGAGTGTGAATATGTAAGTGTTCGCTTTTGAATTATGCCCAGAAATAGTCTAGCATTTTAGAGTCCCGTGAAAACAATTTCACAGGCTCTTGAATGTGACATGAACATGAACGTAACAAATCCCTTTATTATTACTCTTTCTTCACTTACTTGACACAGTTATTCAAATTGTTTAGAAAAAATGTAAAACATTTCCAAATGCTTTAAGAATTCTGTGTTCCCCTTAAGGTTGATCTACTTTATTTATTTTGAAGACTCTATTTTGGAATGGTTAATATTCAAATATTATATCAGGCTTTACATTAGAATATAGTCATTTTTCCAAAAAAAAGTGATTTTAGTATATTTATTTAAAATCTAAGATATAATCTAGCTACGATATTGTATACAGTGAGCCAATTTGGGAGGTTACTAGATTCAAAATTGAAGGTGAGCAATTTTTTTTTTTCCAAACAGAAAACTTTTTCAAAGTTAATTATAGAGAAAAATTACCAACAATACCAATAGACTATCAGAGTGAAAATTTGAGTTGCTCTGCCTTTTAACACTAGGAGGGCAAAATACTGGGTGGTTTGAAAAGAGAAATGTAAATGAGAAGGTACAAAAATGAATTTTAAGTTAATCTCTTATTTTTACCTAGCATGTGGGAATTGCAAAAGGTACAATGTATGTCTTTATTCTCTTCAAATTAATAGTTTTTCTCAAAGTTCTCTCACTCTCTCTCTCTCTCTCTGTCTCTCCCTCTATTTGTTCCTCTCCATTCCTGGCTCTTTTGCTCTCCTCTGGCAAACCAAAGTTTGAAGTTAAGTTTGAGTGGAGCCAAAAAATTTCTGGCTTAGGACACATTTGGCTTAGAATGAAGATTCCCATTCAACCCTTGGATCCGAAAATGACAACTTGACCAAAACTAACACCACTTCAGCCTAAACCACATGATCGTGCTCTCTTTAGGGGCCTGACTTTCTAGTTCACAGTGGGCAGGACAAAGTGTTATTAATATGAGCATGCAGAGAAGGGATTAATACCCATCTTGCAGTAATTTATCAATTGATCCAGTAGGATAAGTGCCAATAGTTTAGCCTAACTACCTCCTTTTGTTATGGACAGCATCCCTTGGTAAACACAAATTTTATTTTTACTTAGTCAGAGCCCATTATAAGCCATGTGGGAATCTTACCAATGCTATGTGCCAGTAATATTGGTTTAAATGCCTGTAAAGTTTCCCTAGATGATCAGACTTCTATTATGTCATTACATCGATGTTCTTGGAAGAATGTTTAGAGAACCAAAGCAGAGGAAAGGGTAGGGAAGCTCTCAGGAGAACTACATTGTAAATACAACCCTCTCTACTTTGTAACAGACTGAATATTGAGAATAACATAGGAACTGACACGCAGGCATTTTGTAATAAATTATTTTCATTTTGTCTCTTTGGCACGATTTTGGTAACTCCTTCTGTGTCTGCTCAAGCATCAATTCCCCATATGTTGGAGGTGTCTCTGCTTTATTAGTCAGATTGGGTTGGCTGCGATTTGCAGTATTTACCTTCACAATAGCTGTGTGCACTATATATTTCTTGAACGGGAACTCACGTACTGCTTCCCATTTGCCTTCAATCACTAGCAGATGCAGAACAGTCAGATCATTTCCTTTTAACTGGCCTAAGGGATTAAAGGAATTCAGAGGAATTCTAACTAAACTGAGTGGTGACTCTGTGTTGCCTGACTTCACTTCTTGAACCTTAAGCCTAAGAGGCTCGGGTAACATAATCTGACTTTTCTGAAGTGTTTGCTTCCTTTCTTTTGTTTATCTTTCAAGCTTCAAACTTCACTTACTCAATTATCCTTAAGCATTCATGTTATGAGTGAATTGGTGTTGGAAGACATACAGCATAAGAAATTAATCTTGGTATTTCTATTAATGCTTCTTCTGACATTTTCCAAAAGACTATAGCATTGTACAGCAGGCAAGTGCTTGGAGTCAAGAGGCCTAGGATCAGGTTTGAATTCTGCACCTAGCCCACGAAGACTGCAGGCTGTGTGTGCCCTCTTATTCTCTGGTTCCTCATCAACAGAAAATGGCTCTTAGACGTTATGACTATGACCTCCTTGTCCGTAGTTACCCTCTCCAACTTCTACCTTTTGAAGTTACCTTAATTTCAAATCTGTAGATATGCATATAAATGCATATACACATACACACATATGTTAGGTCCCAAAATAGATCTGAGAATCTAGAAACAGAAAGGAGAAAACAACACTTTAAGGAGGATATGATGAAGCAGAAACTAATGAAAATGAAAAGTCTCTGGTTATGGTGAACATGAACATTTGGGAAAACAGAAAAAGGAGAAAAGCAAGGCAGAGCCTGGAAAGTACAGAAGCAAATTACAGGAAGAAAATAAATAAAATCTTCAACCTCACTTTTCTCCAGTTTTTTCTTCTAACAAGGAAATTCTAGTACAGAACTTTTTATGGATTTATCTGTAAGTTGGACCCTGAGATCTAGCTCTGGCCAAGAAAATATTCCCTGCTGAAGACAGAGGCCACATTTTTTTGTAGCTGGGAGTGACTGGTTAAACACAGAATGTGTTGAGGCTTCTAAAACTCACATCATTCACTCAATATATTTTCCAAAAGAAACTCCAGAATGAGGTAAGTGTTGAATTAGGATTACTGTCAGAATCTCACAATTATCGCAAAATAGGCTTTTGTGAAAGAGGATTGGGCCAGCACCCAACCTTGTCATTTTGCCAAACAAATTGGCCATTCACTTTGAAAGCTCTCTATACTTGTAAAAGAACTACTAATGATATATTTCCTATTCATTTGGTTTTAATTCTTATGTGATTGTTTTTTAAATATTATTTGAGGTCCAGAGCTATTTCAGATGATTTCATAATTCTTATTTTAATAGAAAGAAAATTGTGTCTGGCAGCTTGGGACAACAGTTATAGGATCAGTGTGGGTTGTAAGTCCAAATGTATAGTTTTGAAAAAAACTTTCAAATGTTCAAAGCGCTACTATACAGTATTTCTAAGCAAAATTGTTATAGTAATCTAGAAAACTCTTAAAAAAACAAACACTTACTGATGCAATGAAATGTTATCTCTAGTATGTTTCTCATTTTCATTTTGCAAAAACAAAAAACTCAATGAAAAATGCATGCAGTTTTGAGTGGCAGTCATGTAGTTTACTGAACGAAGCTTCTTTTATTTCTCATAACTCGATAAAAAGGGTCAACATTGTATACCACAGCTAACATCTAATGTTCAAGGGTGCCACAGTCTAGTTACTTAAACACGCCCTTTTCATTTCTGTTTAATTTATAACTAACTACGTATTACAATGCCTAGACTGACCAAGTGTGAACACTAGAACTCTGGGTCTCTCCATCGTTTATGTATTCATTTGGTTTGTTACTATAAACTGCTGGCTGACATTGTCACAGTTTCTCTTTCTCTCACAAGTATGGCTATCTTGCTTTCGCCCAGTACAACTGAATTCAATAGAAACAAAACAGCCCAATAAAACAGATGAATTCTGCTTCTTGTTTCCTTGCTCTGCCCTTTTTGCAAACAGCCAAATTTTTTTCTATGCCAGTATTTTTTTGGGTTAAAACGTTTTTTTTTTCAATGACATAAAATTCATTAGAATGACAATCTGTACAAATAGATATTTTATTGAAATACTTTACCTATTACTATGAATTTATACATGGAAGGCACTCAGAACAGTTTCTGGCACACAATATGCTCTCAAATAACACTAGCTGTTCTTGTTGCATTTTGTTGCTATTAACATGATTCTTTCTATCTCCCTAGACCTTATTCCTTCCAATAAGGAAAAGTAGCTAGAAATCAGTCTGCCATCATAAATGAGAGGTGAGAAGGAGAATATAGATAGCAGATAGTAAAAATAGGTTCATGGGACATTCTCAATTGCAGATAACGTTTTTTGAGCACTTACCAAATGCTTTTTATACAGTTTATCATAGACTTCTCTCAAAAACCCAAAGAAGTAGTTATTATTATTCTTGTTTTAAAGATGAGGAAAATGAGGTCTATGGTTGCAATCTAGAAATTTGAAGAGCTGGAGTTCAGGTCAAAAGTTTTCAAAACCCATGCTCATAACTGCTCTTCTAGATTGCCTCCCTGTTCTGTGCCTTCAAGATGCCCTCCATGCTCTCAGCTCTGTAACTGAACTAGCATGGTGCCTGGGACATCATAGGTCCTCAATGAATTCATGTTGAATTGGTTTGGTCCCTATGATGCAACGATCCTCAATCTTTTTGGCACTAGGGGCCAGTTTTATAGAAGTCAATATTTCCACAGATGGGATGGAGGGATGGTTTTGGGATGATTCAAGCGTGTTACCTTTATTGTGTACTTTGTTTTATTATGACATTGTCATAAATAATCACACAATTCACCATAATGTAGAAGCAGTGGAACCCTGAGCTTGTTTTCCTGCAACTAGAAGGTCCCATCTGGGAGCGATGGAAGATAGTGACAGGTCATCAGGCATTAGATTCCCATAAGGAGCCTGCAACCTAGATCCCTCGCATGCACAGTTCACAGTAGTGTTCGAGCTCCTATGAAAATCTAATGCCACTGCTATCTGAAAGGAGGTGGAGCTCAGGTGGTAATGCCAGTGATGGGAAGTGGCTGTAAATACAGATGAAGCTTCACTTGCTTGCCCACCACTCACCTCCTGCTGTGTATCCTGGTTCTTGGGGGTTGGAGACCCCTGCTATGATGTATGTGGTTCTGTATTTATTGTTTTGTGGAAACACAGGGAGCTGTAATAATAGCTATGATTTATATGATGGTTGCCATATGCCAGTTTCTGAGTCTTTCCCTTTACAAACATTTTCTCATTTATTTCCTGTAACACATTTATAGAAGAGGCATTGTTGGCTAGCCATAATGGCTCACGCCTGTGATCTCAGCAATTTGCGAGGCCGAGGTAGGCAGATCACTTGAGGTCAGGAGTTCACCCTGAGCGTCTTGGCAAAATCCTGTCTCTGTAAAAAATACACAAACAGCCAGGTATGGTGATAACTGTATGCTGTAACTGTAGTCCCAGCTACTCAGGGGCTGAGGTGGTACGTTGGCTTGAGCACGGGAGGTGGAGGTTGCAGTGAGCTGAGATTGCTACACTGTACTACAGCCTGAGTGACAAAGCCAGACCCTGTCTCCATAAATAAATAAAACATCATTATACCTATTGCACATGAAGAATCTGAGATTCCAACCAAATACTTATACAATGTATGCCAGTTCACATAATAAATAACAGAGCCAGGGTAGAACCTGGGGCTATCTGATGGCCATGCTCTTTCTGTTCTATGACATCATGCTGCCCAATAGAGCTGGCTTCTGTTAAGGATCTTGGAATGTCAAAGACCTCATTGTCTTTATATCTTCAGCAAATAGGATGGTGCTTGATACCTCTAGAATTTTAATAAATATTTGCCCATTCATTCACTTCAACAAACAGACTGTTTTCTCATATGCTCATGTCTCTGCTTTCATCTGTAGCATTCTCTACTCTTTACTGCTCTCACTGCCTCCACCCTGACATGCCTTTCCCATAATTCTTATTTACCTAGGTCTTTCTATTCTCCTACTTCACACTCACAATTTACAGTTACAAAAAAGCTTTCCAGGCTACCTCAATCCAAAACAATGCGTCCCTCCTCTGAAGTTTGAGAGCCCTTATTCTCTACTTTACTTACTTGGCACTTATTACTAACTTTGGCTGGCTATTTTCCAACTTTTGTAAGCTTTTTCCCTCCACACTAGTTACAAGCTCCTCCAGGGCCGGAACTATTTTATATAAATGTGTGTTTAACATAGTCACCAAATTAGTGCTTTATACATAGTGAGTTTTCAGTTTACGACAAAGACAGCTTTATTACCTGTTAGATTTCTGTGGGAAGGAAAATCATTTGGTTCATATTGCTGTTCAGTTAACTCAGGTACAAAATGAAATTTCCAATCTACAGAATAACACGTTCAAAGTTAGGCTGTGTGTGTGTGTGTGTGTGTGTGTGTGTGTGTAAATATTCCAAACATATATATTTAGGTTTATAGAATTTATAGAAAAAGCTTGTGATAAATGTCAGATTATCAGGACTTAGTGATATGGGGAGAGGGCCATGATAATAGCCCCAGTGATATGAAACTTGGGTCTGTATGACAGCATTTACTATGCCAGCAATTGCAATGGATAATTCACTACTAAATATAGCGAGAATGTGCTAAAAGTGGCTTGTTAATCTACAGGGCAAATTTCCAATTGGGAATGGGCAAAGCCTTGGCTCATACCATGTCACATATTGCTGAAGAGATTCTTTCGAGGGTAGCTTCAAACCACTATTAGTACAAATGACATTAAATTCTGAAGAAAAAAAAGAAATGTGTCATCTTGATTATTGTCCAACCTCTACACCATTATTCTTTGTATATTATTTTCTAGGGTTGGTGCCATTTACTTTGATTTATCTAGTCATTTTCTTTAGGAATCTTGCTCAAAACTAAGAGAAACAGCATGCTTCTGAGATGATTAATTCATCCATTCTTCTAGTCGCCTTCCGTCAGAGTCTACTCCTGACATCTTTTTTAGACCATTTCTATTATTTTATCCTGTAGCTTTGCTCCTTCTTTTCCTTCTGCTCTTATCACACAGTTCTCCTGCTAGAAAGCAGTAATTGTGCTAATGGACACCTTTAGAAGGAGTTGAAGATTTTGTTTGTTTTGGATTTGTTTAATTGGGATACTTTAAGATACAGTGTATCCAAGTCTAGCATATAAAAATGTGGATTCAATGAGCAATGGTTTCCCATCACTGTTACCCTCTTACCTGCTCAACCCTCACCAACACCAAAAGAGTAGGAAATATGATTATTTTGTACGACGGTTTATGCTCAGAATATTCCCTAAAGGTGGTACATATGACCTGTCTGCCTTCTCCATCTCTTGTGTTTTTCCTAACCATTGTACTTAATGTTGCTTTGGGTCTGGAAAGCTGCTCTATTTCCAGGTTAATATGTAAGTAGACTAGGGCACACCCTTTTGGGCTTTCCAAAGTATCTGTATTGTTTCCTAGATAATTTCTTGTAGTAGAAGTAGCTTCCAGGATCTTTATGCTTCAGAAGCCTTAGAACTAGTAAGTACACTTGCATTTCAATTCTTCAATAGTAAAATCACTGTGTGTTGTGCATGTAGAAAACACCAAAAATACATGAGTCTTTCTGATCTATTTTCCTTATTAATAAATCTAACACCATTTGAAGAGCAATGAAGAGAAAGACTGGAGAGATTTCAAAATATTTTTTGCAGAAAGTATGGAAGGATTAATAGAGAAATATAGTACACTCTATTTAGCTTTCTCTCTCTCTCTCTTTTTTTTTTTTTTTTTTTTGGTAAATTTTCCCCAAATTTTAGTTATAATGAAACATCACAATGCTATTGTGTTAGACAGAAAGAAGCTATTATTTCCATCCTTGCTGTAAAACCTTAGGGAAATTTACATCTCTTAAACAAAAGAACCTTTCTGATATTTTTTAAGCTATAAAAGAATAAATAATAAGAGTCACAAAAAAGATATTTGAAGTCTTTGTCAGACTGGTAAATCATTGCTCAGTAGAAAATACAACTGTGGCCATGAACTTGACCAAAGAAAGAAAAATATTAAAGCCTTTCTGCTGTGACTGAATTAAGGAAGGACCAGCACTTGCAAGAGTTAACTGCTGCTCACACCCTTCCTTCAGATTGATCCGATGATCAGAAGCTCAGTCTTTTTCAACACAGCTCCTCGATTTTGCTTTGCCAGTCTCTACCAAGATACAGCAGCTTTGGACAAAAATCAAGATTACATAAAGCTAAAAGGAATGTGAGAGATAAGAATCCGAAAGTGACAAGGTCTTCCTTGGAGATGTTAATAGTCAACACATTCAGAAATATCACAGAAAAGGAGCCGATCCTTTGCCAGTGTGTAGCCCTATCTTCTACGCTGTGTGGGTCTTAATGCTAAACATATAGACAGGCGTTAAAATCTTTTCTTTTCCTTTCGTTAAGTTGGGATTTTTTTTCAATGGACTGGCAAAAGAGCTGTCTAATTTTAGCAGTATAAAGGAAAACTCCTTTGTGGCTGCTTTATGCTGAATTCTACTCCCTGAACTTGTGTGGGTTCCCATGCATGAAAAGGGAAATATTTTATATACACCCCGCCCCCGCAAAAGAAGAAAATGGGAGGGGAAGAAAGTGCCAGGGGAATAGATTTTAGAGGCAGAACTAAAATGACTTTGTCCTTTTTTTTTTTTTTTTTTTTTTTTTTTTAAAAAAATCAAAGCAAATAAGCCTACTATTGGATTATTTTTAAAACGAGAAGAAACTCAACTGAATCACATTAAAATAAAATATCTCAATAACTCAGCTAAAAACCTAAAGGTGTTGAGTGCATCAAGCTCTTGGGAAGCTTTGTCTCACAGCTCCAAGAGCTGGTGCTGAGGGGCAAGGTTTACACTGGGATCTCATACCCTACACTGCAGCATCACAGCTGCCCCAGGCTTTGTCTCTTTTTTTTTTTTGCTCTGTTCTCCTTAACTCAGAAATAAAAGGAAGAGATGAGGAAGCCTGTCCCCATAAGGCTGGTGTGAGGCAAGAGCAGGGAGGTGGAGGTGCAGGGGAGGAAGGACTTTATGCTGCTGCCAGTCAGTTGCAGAAAATGCCATTTATGTGGATCCAGTGCTCACTGAGGAAGCAGAAATAAAGGCTTCTGATGTGATGTGGCGCCGCCCCTCCCCTGCTGCACTCCCGCTCATTACAGCTCTTTCTCTAAACTGCTGGGTAGACAGCTGGCAGCCAGTGCCTCAGAGGAGGCAGGAGTAAGGGAGCATATAAATTACTGTTGCATTTTACAGCTAAGATAAACTCAAACTGCAGGGTTATAGCCTGAAATGACATCAAGGGGAAGCTCCAGCAGGCCTCTCAAAAGAACAAGGAATGGGAAATGGATAGAAAGAGTTATTCAGGGAATATGGGATCATGGAGAAGGAAAAAAAAAATCTAAACAAGTTGTGTAAAATCTGCTGCTTTAGTGGGTCTTAAAGAGCTTATGTCAGCTTAATTCTGTGTGGTAGCATAATGTAAATCTATGGGAAATGGGGCTGTAGGCATATCTACTCTATTCCATTTCTGCAGATTGCCAAACATGGCAATAAATGTCAAGTGATTATTTATTTGATCATTAGAAACTTCATTCGATTTTGATTTGATGCTCCAACCTCCCCCCTCCCCACCGCCACTAAAAAGAGAGCTCAATTTTAAAATTGAATCCAGCTAGTTTGATTGGGAAAAAAAGATGTTATGAAATAAAATCTAGCAAATACCAACATGTAAATGACAACATTCGGCATAAATATAGAAAATCCTCTCCAACAAGTTTACAGCAATTTGCTCAAGTGATGAAAGATAGATTTTGGCAACAGTGGTAAAATTTTTGGAAGTCTTTTTAGTATTTTATTAGATGAAAGGCTGTTTTTGAGGTGAGCTCAAACTCCTTGGCTACAGACGGAGTCTGATTGTATGTTCTTGCTTAACAGTCTTAGCATATAAATTTGAACTTTCACTCAGCTTTCTTGAACTTGATTTATTTGTCATCATATCACCTGAGAAAAAAGTCTGTGGGCCCTCAGTTGACCTAGGTAATTTGGGACTCAGCCGGTTGATGCCTATGTGTTTGTTTCACCCTAGCTCAAAGCACAGAACCTGAGCCGTATTATCTTCATCAAACAGGGTCATTTTACTGTAGTGAGCAATGTCAGATATACTGTTTACGGCTGACTTTTTCATTTTGATTTCAGTTTCTCCTGTGCATTTCATGCTACAATTTTCCTAAGAATTATGTATAACATGGAAAACAAAGAGAAGATGAAAGAGGAAGTGTTGAAACTGGCTTTCTTCCTCAGGAAACAGTACTTGCATGTCAAAAGATTCACCAAACAGGCACTGGGCTGACTTTCATAAAACCAGGGATGCAAGCACAGTGTGGGGTATGTATTATTGCCACAGAGCACATGCTAGAAAGCAGCATAAAGAGACATGCTTTATCTCTTTGCCTGAAACTCTCTTGGAACCTTCTGGGAGTGCACATTCTAAATCAAGAATCAAAACGTTTTCCCAGCACAACTGCAAATTGAACATAGGCACTTGAACACAGGCAGAGATGTAGAAGAAGAACGACTTTGAAATGCCTACAACGCACCCCGAGCCACCCTGGGTCTTTCCGTAGACATGAGGAGTATTCATCTACAGTAAAGGGTATGTAGCACTAGGTAGAAACAAATGACAGCTGACAAAAAGATCCATTAGATGCCTGAACTTACCCCTTGTCAGCACAGAGTACTTTTCTTTTCCTATTTTTCCTGAATAAAGAAAGGACAGACATTTTTATTTCAAGAAGTGCCCCATAGCCATAGATTTTTGTTTCTGTTTTCCTCTAGCACTTTCTAGTATATCTGTATTTGAAGCAACAGCCTAAAAACTAAATTTCTTTTCTTAATCTTAGTGGTGTAAAACATTGAGGAAAACAAACTCGCAAATATATTATTGTGCTGCAATGGTTACCAACAACAACCACAACCACACTTTGCAACTAAGGAAGTCATTCCTCTTTTGGGGGAAGACTCTATCATAAAAAACAAAACAAACATTCAATGCTGCGTATCAGTCAATGGCATTTCCTGAGCATATTCCTGATGAATAACTGTACTAGGCGCAGTTGGCAAGGTGAAAAAGCAACAACCTTCAAAGGTCTGGAGTCCAGTTAGAAAAACAGTCAACCCAGGGAGGGAAGGTGAATGTACCAACACAGTCATTACTAAAAAGAGAAATAAAAGTTAAAGGGCGACGGTGAGGCCTGAGGCCATTGTGAGTGAAGGATGAGCAGAGAGTAGTTTCTCCTTCATGCAAGAGCATTTGAAAGGATCTGAAGAGTATGTTGGTAGAGAAAAGGAGAGAGGGAATAAAATGCGTATGGCCCAGAGAAAAAGGCATGTTCTGGATGAGGAACTGGGAACGGGCTTAGATTTTGTTGCTTATAGATTCTCTGTGAGAGGAATGAGCAATATCAGTGAGTTCAGCTATGAGAAAAGAGAGTCAGGGGTTTTGGCAGAAGATCTGGATAATCAAGTTGAGGAATATGAATTCAATAGTCAAGGCAATAGGAAGCAATTACGCATTTGCGTGCAAGAGTGGTATTTCTAGAGAGATTATTCTCTTGCTGTAGAAGTGTGGGGCAGGGATTGTGAATCACTGAATGGGCTTTTTAGGACACAGATGGGCTGCTACATTTATGCATTTTATTGTAGGCAATTTGTCGATGAATAGGTCGTGACCCTTACATTCAATCTTGTGGGGGTGAGAGCTATGGACTTAACTAACACAGAAGATAAGTGACAGAGGGGCAGGGGCGAGAGCAGAGGGAGGTCGAGGGCTGGGAGAAACAGATTTGATAGTTACTTAGGGAGCCCCGGGGCTCCGTGCGCCAAAGCGGTTCCTCACTTCTAGGGTCCTGCTGCTTGGGTAGAGAGATGAGGAGAGCAGCGTGATCAGAATGGTTAGGGGTTTTCAGTGTGAGATACATCCACTGATATAAACAGCTACACAGCCTATTTGGCCAAACAAGAATGGAAGCATGACTGGGTGTCAAACAGAGCAGTGCCTGCCAGAGATAAAATTTTTATATGCGTGTCTTTCTATGTGCACTTTCCCTCTTTAGCCAGCCAGGTTGCTGCCTGATTCTAAGTGATGTCAAAGATAGAAAATCACGTCAAGAAAAATGTTCTGTGTCCTGTGAAAGGTCATTAGGGTACTTATTTGTATAAATATAGATCAAGAAGGCTTCATTGTCCTGGGCAAATAGCCTAGCAAGAAACTGAATGTTTGAGGTCACATGGGTAACATTTATCAGGCTAGGATTCACATGCCAGATTGCCTGCCTCCAAAACCCAGGGCTTCTATTTGTTTTAATCCTTATTCAGTAAATCCAAGTACCTGCTAGGTCCCCCTACTATGTTGGGTATAGAACTAGAATTCTATAGAACTGTGTGGAACTAGAATTCTATAGAACTGCGTGGAACTAGAATTCTATACCCAACATAATGCCTGGGGACCTAGCGGGTGCTTCTATAGAGACAGAAGATGAAGTCTCCGGCCTGAAAGAGCTGCAGCACTCATATGTCCACTAAACATCCCAGATTATATACCATGGCTCTTTCAAATTTTGATCCAAACGATCATATTGGAAATTGTGTCTTGCCATTTTGCATGGTTTTTCATAACTTACAGTAATCCACATGAATAAAATTTCCTTTATAGATGCTTTATTTAACACATAGCATTTAAAAATTAATTATTCAATAAACGGTAATTCTTAAGAACTTTCACCTGGCTGATCACCAAGCCAGACACCATGCCATGGAGGGATCCAAAGCAGATTGAAACACACTCTGACGCTCAGGCTGTTCTCTGTCTTGGGAGGAAGACAGCAGTGACAGAGTTGCGATAGCTTAAAGTAGATATACAGCAAAAGCCAATCGTAATTAAGAAAGACACAATCCCAAATACCACCATCCTGAACACTGAAATCCTGAAAGATAAAAATCCCCAAAATATAATTCTGAAAAAAATAATTTAAAATACTATTTTTTAAAAAAACTTATTTACATTTTTAAAAGGGAATTTATTTGGGAAACGTAAAAACATGATAGACTACTTCATAGACTACCTTACAAAATAAAATAGGTAATAGTAACATACACATTTTTACAAGTATAAACAGGCAGGTGTACTAACAATTCACATGAGTATAGCAGTTATAAGCAGACAAACTATATTCACAAAGAAATAGGTCAGGCCAGGCACAGTGCTTCATGCCTGTAATCCCAGCACTTTGGGAGGCCGAAGAGGGTGGATCACTTGAGGTCAGGAGTTCAAGACCAGCCTGGCCAACACGGTGAAACCCTGTCTCTATTAAAAATACAAAAATTAGCTGGGCATGGTGCTGGGTGCCTGTAATCCCACCTACTCGGGAGGCTGAGGCAGGAGAATCACTTGAACCTGGGAGGCTGAGGCTACAGTGAGCCGAGATTACACCACTGTACTCCAGCCTGGTGGGCAACAGAGGGAGACTCTGTCTCAAAAAAAAAAGAAAAAAGAAAAAAAGAAATTGGTCAAACAGTGAAATGTATAAACACATACTGGTACAGTTGGTAACTGTGTGCACCCAGTTTTGTAAGTGCAGTCATCCAAAATGCTTTGATGGACAACCTAAGTCTTTTGATGAAACTGATAAAAAAAAATCAATATGGGTCACTACCACATCACCACCACAAAACTTATCCAAAGAATTAAGATCTTGAGAAATTTTATCTTTCACAAATGTGATCTACAAAAGGGTATCTCTTCATTTATTGAAGACATTTCAGTGGTTTTACATACACACACAGTGCTTGCACACAAAATCAACATTGTGATGATGCACTTTTGTGGAGTCACATTTGCAAAAGTGCATAAAATGAATTAGAACTCTCTGCAAATCTTTATATAATTTATACCCCCATACTGGAAATAATTCTAAGATCACATATAGAGAAGAGAAAATTGTAAAAAACAAAACAAAACAAAAAAAGTGACAATTTTCAAAAAGAACAAACAAAAATCAAAACAAGAAAAACTAAAAAGCAACTGATACATGAACAAATGTATTACAGAAGTAGATTATGGGCAATTGCATGGATATAGTCCATAAAAGCTGGTCAACTTTCATGATCATTAATTATAATTTGAAGTCTTACATCATGATGAATAGCTACTTTTTTTTTTCTTTTAGGACGTGGCTCTCCTCAGAGAATAGTTCACATTCATTTCCTACATGTTGCCGCGCTTTTTGATAGTCTTCTGTGATTAGATATAAAAGAACAGGACCATTCCCTATTAAGATTTTTCATCTCTTGTGCCTTGCTTCTATGTTGTTTTGGGTACACAGGAATCCATTCCACATGAACTCAAATGCAGACCACAGATTTCACAGAAACAATACAAGTGGTTAAACAGCAGCATTGCTGGGTAAGTGTCCTTCTACTCTAGGTCTTTCTACATTATTTTTGAACCAGTCAGTAACTTCTCTAGCCTCTTCAGGCAAATGCAACTTTAGTTCATTAAAAGCTCCTGGAATGTTATCAGCTGGAAAGAATGTTAATGCAAGCAAATAGCCTATTTTTAAACGGAGGCTTTTTCATTGTTTTATTGCATGGCCAATCTACTCATCTAAATTTTTCTCCAAATGGACTGTGCTGAATCAAAAAAAAAAAAAAAAAACAGACTTTATTGGTAACACCTTGAAATTAACTTTTAGAAGCCTTGATCACACCTAATTTCAAATCTGTTATGATTTGGAATGAAATTGAAATCCATTTTCTTTGTATACAAAAAAATAACAAGGTAATATTTCTGCCTAATGTGATACAACTATTCTGTGACTATGTTCTGGATTTTAGACATTAGGATTTTGATCTTTTAGAATTTCAGCATTCAGGATTATAGCACTCAGGATTGTATCTTTTGGCATTATGATTTAAACACCCTAATAAGATAGTGTATTTTGAGTGACTTTTAAAAAACTGCTTTATTGGTTATAATTGAAGTTATGGGTAATGCGTATATGGACGTTTATTACACCATATCCTTATCTGATACGTAGGTTTGGAAATTTACATTAAATGTATATCTATATCTTTATCTCTATTTTTAGACACATAAATGAATGTTTGACCAGAAAACAAAGCAACCCTGTAATGGGCCTTGGAGCAGGCCCTAACCTGGTGTGCCCCTTGGTTGAAAGCTATGTGTTGAAATGACAGAGCGATAACACTGGCACATGATCCTCAAGCACAACACAGAGATATTTCATTTTCTCAAAACAGCATTGGAGCAGGGCTCCTGTCACACACACCCTGAGCCACAGTATCATGTTAGATGAAGGGAGCACTGTGGATTCAGCCCTCCCAGGCTATTTTTCAGCTGGAGCAGCATGACCCCTCCCTATGACATGCATCCTCCCATGGACAGACTCAGCTCCCGCCCAGCTTCTGGTCACCTAGCATTTGAGCCTACTTGGAAAGTTTATATATAGCAGCTCAGCTCTTCCTTCCCCCATACCTTGGTATTACTCACACCAAAGCTATCTCATTCCTACCATCAAATAAGTCAGCCTGGTCTACAAAAATGTGACTGGAAAAAGAATTAAATGAACCTTATCTGGAAGGTTGCAAAGGCTGCATCCAGGAGCGTGTGGAACCATTCAGAGCAGACGACATAGCTCTGCCTTAATGATCTGCACCAATCTTCATCGACAGCTCCATTGCTTCATATTGCCTGTCCATTTCCAAACTATTTAGTGTTATTTAAGTTACCTAAGTAAAGGGCATCATATTCCACTGAGCGGATTTATGGCCAAGAAAGATTCTAAGAAAGCTACATGAATGAAGGGAAGGAAAAAGGTTGCACACCTTAAAGACTAAGTTAAAAATTTATCTTTCCTGGAGGTCTTTATCATCCAAGCTAGAAATCATTTTTTCTTTGTCTTCCCCTTTCCTTTTCTAGCACAAATATTCCATCCATTGGAACTACAACTCCTAAAATTATAAATTTTATTGGGATTTCTTAGCCATCCCACCTCCTCTATGTTGGTTGTAAGTTCCTGATTGCAGAGGTGCAGGTTAGACTACTTTGCAAATGCCATGGTCCATAAATAATATGTGCTCAGTTCTTATTACGAACCAGGCACTGTGCTAAGCACTTTTACAGACATGAATTCACCTAATTCTCACAAACTCCTAAGAAATACTTTTGATATTATTATTTCCATTGTGCAGATGAGAGGATTGATGCATATAATAAACTGTCTGAAGTCACAGGATTTGAATTCACGTATTCTGCCTTCTGAGTATGCACACCTAAAGACTGTGCTCTCTGCTCTGCTCACAACACGTGCACACAGCGTGGCTTCAATATGTATTGATAACAAACTGAATGAAAGCAGGATTCCTCATGGGTCTGAACAAGGCTCTAAGGTGGGGCTGTGGTGGCATGGATGATGAGTACCTTTATTGAGTTTCAATGTCAGAGCCAAAGTTCTTTCCTCTCCTCCTTCTTCAGATCCCTATTGGTATTTTACTGATTTGTGGTGGTAATGTTTTAGTATAAAGGCCCTATTTACCATTGCCTATAACTCTGGTATCAATTTCAATTAGGTATTTCTGAAGATGGTTAATTTCGTCCAAAATTTTTCTAGCACTTCTTTTTCTCCTCGATATCTACAACTCTCAAATTCATGAAGCTGCTATGCAGTGATCCAAATAAGAACAGGATAAAAACACTTTAATTCTATAATCCTGCAAAATTAGGGTTCTCATTCAACCACAATTGTAGGTTAGGTCCCTTATCATCAAGCCTTTTCTTTCTTATAGAAAGAAATCATATTTCAAAGTGACTTCTGGATTCAGTTCTTTTTCATGTAAGTATAAAAGCAAAGTGACCATATTTTTAAAATATTTGCAAAACTGCTAAATCAACAACTTATACAGTATATTAATCATAGTTGTTGTTCTGTCTTAGTTGTTGTTGTTGTTGCTGCTCTGTTCTGTCTTAGCACCAAAAGCATTGGCTTCTTGTTGGAAAGCTCTTCCCCTCTGTTCTGTTTTCTAAGAGCCCAGGTCTGTACTTTTGTATAGCAACGGAAGAAACCAACAGACCCTAGGGGTGGACGTGGGTAAGGCAGGCCTCTATCGTTAAATGGCTGTTCTGTTAGTCTGAGACATGTAATAGACCTAAAAATGTTATTGTTCTCTGTTTATTTCTTTCATTCTCAGGGCAGAGGAATGAACAATTTTGGGTAGTTCCTCTTAAGTCCTAGATTCCAAACCCTACTGTATCCTCTGTGTTCCTAAACTATCAATTATAACCTGACTCGTTAGTATCTTTGTGTCTTTATTCCCATCGATGATTTCATCTCGGGCTACAAACGTTCTCAAATCTATCTCATCCTAAAATTTCTTCCCCTGAATATATCCTTCCCTTTCCCATTGCCATCAACTTCTATCTTCACATCCATCTGTTTCAATTACTTCTCGCCTCTGTATAATTTGGCTTTCGCTGGGTTAACAAATGCCAGCAAGAGGCTTGGACAGAGGAAAAGCCCTGGTAAGGACTCCACTTGGGAAAATCTGTTCTAAAGAAACAGAAGAAAGTCAGTACCACTGGGATATTAGAAACACGTACCAGGATAGGCACAGGTGCAATCATTATATCCATACCATAAGAGGCACAGTTATTGATGATAATGTCTGAGAAAAAGGGAGGGTCATGTTAGAATTGTTAGAAGCTTAACTGCACTTCTAGATCCAGCATCTCTCTGCCACTCCACTACCTTCCTCCCTAAAAGCAGTGATGTTTACAGAGTAACTTGAGAAAAATCCAAACTCTTTTGTCTGTTATCTACGTGACTCAATATTTTCCATTTCATTTCTAACATATTTCCAACTTCATTTCTTACCCTGCCTCTCATTCTCACTGGCCTCATTCATTCTGGAGAACTCAGTCAATTCCTCTCATTTCTTCTGTCATCTCCTTCGTCATCTCTCTCCATTGGCATTGTATTTCCAACTCACAATTCAACTTAAGTATAATAAAAAATAAGTACATAAAAGTTTAAAAATTTCATGTCTTAGCAAGTTTCACCAACCAGCTCTTTCATCCATTCTTCCTCCTCCACTTCAGTAATGAGTCCTATATTCCAGCAATCTGATGCACTGTCTAATATAACACATTCTATTTTGCTCCATGATTTTGTACACACAATTTCTTCTAACCAAAATGCCTCTTCTTCCTTTCCCCTTTTGTCCAAATGTCAACTTCTTAGTTATTCCACACAACCAAATTCGAATGATAGTCCTCAGAAGCAACCTCTCTCACCGTCAGACTTCTTGGAAATGCCCTCCTTTGTTTCCCAACCTCTCTGCACACTATGTTTACTATAACATTTTGGATGGGGGGAAGTATATACTTTTTAAACCAATGGTTTTTTGTGCTTATACTGTTTTTAGAATTTGTATCTCTACAACCTAGCTCATAATACTTTGCACATCACGGATGCCTAATAATTGTTGAGTAGCCAAAGAGAGAGTAAATTTAGGGCCATGTCATCACGTGTGGTTACTAAGAGTGGAATTCAAACCAAGGGAAATGACATTTATTGCTGAATTAAGGAAAATTGTCACCTCATTCAGCGACAAGGATAACATACACATGCCTAAGTGTTCTCTCTTTAGATAGCCCATTAGAACAGAGACATAGAAAATCTCTCCAACAGAAATCTCTAATTTTTGTTTAGAATTTTGCGCTTTTTAAATTCACACACAAGAACCAAATTTTTCATCAAGGTTGCTAGTGTAGTCTTCGATGATGTGTTCCTGACACTTGCCTTCAGCAAGTAATAATTCATCTCCCTGGATCTCACTCTGAGTCTGTAGTAGATCTGGAGAATACTCTGAAGTTTCTTTTATGTCCAACAAGACTGGCTGAGACTGGACATGAAAGCTGTCTAAATACTCTAATCTATTCCCAACTCACAGAAATGCAGGCTTCACACTCTCTCTGTTCACTGTCATGAATCATGTTGCTGACAAGTAAGTCCGATTCATAACATTAAACACAAACTGATAGGAGTAACTTCTGCCTGAATCCACTGGGAAAGGGCATGGGTGTTCTTCTGCAGATGTGAGCTTCTGCTGCCAATGTAAATGTAAAGTTGGAAGAGTGTGAAAGATAGCCAATGTTTTTTTCATTTTTCCTGGGATATACAAGATTCATTTCTTGCCATGAGAGGTCCCTATCCTATTTTCTTTAAAGCTGCTTTCTGTCTTCCGGAAATTCCATTGTGCCATTGCTATAAAGTCTATTAATGTTCTATTATTGAGTTGTTATTACCATGGCCTTTATTATAATGAATAATAATGTGCTGTAGTTACATGGCACCTTTCTTCTTGGATCATCCTGCTTAACCTCATAAATTAATCAAGTTACACCTTTAAAGAATGCATTAAGCTACTTTATTGTAAAAGCAAATTGTCTTTGTTTGCTCTGATTGCAGTTGTGTACAGTTTTCTGAACGGGCATGTTAAAATACTATATCAGGAAAATTTCAAATAGGCCATTATTTAAACTGATTGATTGGTTTCCCTCACAACATTTTTAAAAGTGTTTTGAAAATACTATGTGAAGAAACAGATATATTCTTCTAGAGCACAACAAAGAGACCAGTGCATATGTGTGTGCGCGCGTGGGTGCATGCATGTGTGTGTGTGTGTGTGTGTAAACAAATGTGAAGACACTCTTTATGGAGTACACATTTTAAACATCTGTCAAGAACAGTACTGGTACTATTGAAACAGCCTTGTCCCCCTGTTCAGAATACCTGCAGGAGTCTGTACAGAAGCCACAGGCAGGAGGTATTCCCAACAAGACCTCATAATATGACTCTTTCCCACTTCCTGCTTTCTCTTCCAACATACATAACTGTTACACTTCCATTCTCACAGAGACAAATAATAAGTAATTATTGTATTTCACTTGCATATGAGGAAATTTCTAATAATATCTCATGGCTGAGCTTAGATTTAAATTTAGTGAGTTTTCTCCCCCCAGGAGAGTTGTTGGTGTACTACCTCACCTCTCAAATTGATCTTTCAAACGTTCTACATCTGACATAAGAAAATGATCAGGAGACAAAGAGGGAATTTCTCTGTATCTAGAGCTATCTTTAGTCCCATCCATCTGCCATCTCTAATCTTGAGATGTGTGCAGGTGTAGCACCAGAATTCACATCAATGAAGTCAGATCTGGCAATAGATTATTGCTATACTGGAAACTTTCCATGTACAGCCAGGCCTTTTGGCTGTGTAGCTTTTAGCTTAGGGTCTGTGTGTGTCTAGAAGCAAGCAAGAATAGTCTTCTTAAAATAATAGCCATAACCATGAAGTGCATTACATGCGATCTAAGAATACCTCACAACAATGTTTCCTTATAGAAAAGATAGTGTTGATTGAGTTTTATTTAAGAAGCGAATCATAATTCAGAGACAGTGAGATTGAAAGTCATAATACTCACTTCTAATTGCCATATGCAATTTGGGTACTCTTCTTTCAAATTAATCGCAACTCACTGTGGTAGGGTGAGTAATGGCCTCCAAATTATGTCTCCGTCCTAATCTCCTCAAACCTGTGAATATATTACCTTACATGGTAAAAGCGATTTTACAGGTGGGCCTAAGCTAAAGATTTTTAGATGAGGAGATGATCCTGGATTATCTGAGTGGGCCCAATGTGGTTATAAAGAATTTAAAAAGAGAAGGCAATGTGACTATGGAAGCAGATAGAAGTTGACTTTTTTTTTTTTTTTTTTTTTTTTTTGAGACTGAATCACATTCTGTTGCCCAGGCTAAAGTAAAGTGGCACCATCTTGGCTCACTGCAACCTCCACCTCCACGGTTCAAGTGATTCTCCTGCCTCAGCCTCCCAAGTAGCTGGGATTACAGGCGCATGCCACCACACCCAGCTAATTTTTGTCTTTTTAGTAGAGACAGGGTCTCACCATGTTGGCCAGGCTGGTCATGGACTCCTGACCTCAAGTAATCTACCTATCTTAGCCTCCCAAAGTGCTGGGATTACAGGTGTGAGCCACTGTGCCCGGCTAGAAATGGACTTTTAAAAGTATTACTCTGCTGTCTTTGAAGATGGAGTAAGAAGCCACAAACCTAAGAGTGTGGTTGGATTTCATATGCTGGATAAAAGGAAAGGAACCAGAGTTTGCCACAGAGTCTGCAGAAGGCATGCAGCCTTGACAACACCTTGATTTTAGCCAGTGAAAGCCATTTTGGACTTGTTATCTCTAGAGCTCTAAAACGATACATCTGTGTTGTTTAAGCCACTAATCTGTTATATTTGCAATAGAAAACTAATAAATTTACTAATTATGATTAAGAGAAGTGTAGATATTAAGATCACATACTCTAGAGTGGGCCTGGCTAGATTTGTGTCTTGGCTCAGCCAGTTATTGATTGTATGACTAGGAGCAAGTTCTTTATGTTCCTGCGACTCAGTTTTCTCTTCTTTAAAATGGGCAGATCTATATCACATTGAGTGCTGTAAAGATTCATTAATAAGTTCATAAAAACAGTGCCTGTTACAAAACTAATGTTCAATAAATGTTAGCCATGTCAGAAAAAAAAATAGCAAGAGTTAACCAGTGCACAGTTTAGGGGAATTTTGTCTCAGATAATAGTTAGTGATAGGAATTTAAAGCTAATTTTTCTTGGTCTCCATCTATTCATATAAATGATATAGGGGCTAGTTTAGTGCATCTCTCAATTTCCTATTCACTCTGATTCTCTGTTCATGTTGTGCTGAGACTATTACCTACTTCTGCTCAGTTCTTCAGTTTATTATGCAGGAGTGGTTTGGATTCTGAGCTCTAACATGTAAACTGAAATAAGATATCCATCCAGAGATTCTATAAAGTTTATTAATACCCATATATACTGGGTTTGAATTCACTTTCCCAAAATCTTTTGTCTTTTATAAAATGTCACTTTTAACCCTTGATCTTTATGCCATTTATTGATTTAATGAGGAAAAGAAAAAGAAAAGTATTAAGAGGCAATAAAAGCAAAAGAGTTCAGTTACCTACAATTGCCTTTTGGGGGGTGCTTATTGTTAGAAAATGCATAGTTTCTGAAAATGTTAAATGTCCTATGTCATGGACTTCAGAAAACTGGATGGTTTAAAAGCAAAACAAAACAAACAAACAAAAACTTAAAGTATATCCTAGGCATGTTTTAAAGAAAATGTTCAAAATTCTGAGTTGAAGATAAAAGAATGAATGACAACCAATCATCTGAACAAAACCACTTTATAATTGCTTTATTCACCTAAAAAATGGAGACATGAAACAAAAAATAATCAAATGAGCAAAAAGCGATCTTTTCTTTGGAGAACAGTATATCATCTTGACTGGTGAGAGAAGAAAAAGAAGAAAGAGAAGCATCATTCTTTTTCTCCTAAAAATTTCAAAGATGATTTTTTTTATTTTATATATATTTTTAATTTTTAAATTATTATTTCAATAGCTTCTGGGTAACAGATGGTGCTTAGTGACATACATAAGTGATTATTTCTGAGATTCGGGTGAAGCCATCACCTAAGCAGTGTGCACTGTATCCAGTGTGTGTCTTTTATCCCTAACCTGCCTCCCAATCCTCCCCACTGAGTCCCAAGAGTCCATTTAGTTTTGCATTCCTGAGTTACTTCACTTAGAATAATGGTCTCAAACTCCATCCAGGTTGCTGCAAATGCTATTTAACTGCTAACAAATTGCCTATGTATTCGATAGTAGTAAATACCTCCTCACTACCACCACCTCTAAACAAAACAGTCAAGGACTGGAATTAGGCTATGAAAAGCTCTTGGAAGAATGATGGCAATTAAACCAGACAGAGAAGCAACGTTCTGAGGAACCGAAAACCCAGATAAGCACAGACTTTTTCAACCAAGAGCCAGTGAATCCCAAGTCATCCTAGAAAACATGGAATTTCTCTGAATGTTACAGAAAACAACTAGACAGGAGGGGATTCATTTAATTTTCTATAATGTGTTTGGTTCATGATTTCTTTGGAAGAATCTTTGTATCAGAAAGATCACTGAAATAAGTAATTTTACACCATAAGAAGTCAGTATTTACATACAACCATTCTATGATATTGAAGTAACCTAATTATTTACTCTGGTTTATTCCCAAAAGTCATACTCAATTTGTTCTATTGTCAAGAGAAATTTCAAAGAGAGAAAAAAGATATAATAAGATGTTTATTCATTCACTGACAACCTATTTGTGCAATATATAGTGTCAGGCACTGTGCTGGTCACTGGAATGTTTTAGAATAATTCCTTTTAATAACAAATGGAAAATTTGGCAAATATCAAAATAGTTCAATTTGTTTACTATTTGAGATTGTAGCAAGGTGCCTGTATGGAAAGGCTAAGATAAAATAACAGAGAGTTTCTTAGCTGAGGACAAAAAAAGGTGGTGAAACAATTAGAAAGGTTTTGGAGACAGGTAGCCAGTACAGCTTAAAGATCTTGAATAGGTCTTTTCAGGTTTGAAATTAGGAAATCCCATAAAATCATATGGATACCAAAGGTCACTAAATTTCTTGGGTTTCCCCTATTATATTATATTTCCTTTTTTATGTATGTCCTTCTCATTGAATGATTATCTTTAGGATTCAAAAATATTGACAACATTGTCATGTTTGTATTAATATTCCTCTAGGCGAAATAGTCATTTAGAACATTTTCTAACTGTTTCAAAGCGGATTTGAAAAAAGGAAATACCCACTGAGATCCCCAAACCTTGTGTCAAATAAGAAAGAGCCATCGATGTGTTTACTGCTCTGCTTGCATTTCTCATCAGGCTGCTTCTCCTGCAGGATGGTCAGAGTAGTTAATTAAGAGCCAGGGGAACTTGACTCTACAGAACAGGGAGCAGTTTACAGTGAATGCAGCGTGAGGTAGCTTATGGCCAATGCTAACACATTAATCCCAAATCAGTTAACTAGTAGAGTTTAAAGAACAACAACATCTACATTGGGCTTTGAATAATTGATGACAGCAGCTGAACTATTAAAGAAAAATGTCTTCTTTTTTCTAGGAAGTCTATATGCCTATAATTGCTGAGCTTATTTTCCCTCTGATTAGATACAGGTTCTCCCAAGAATATTTTCTTTCCCCTGAGACATGAAGAGGAACTCCAGTGACATATTTTTGATGGAAGTGATAGCAAAATAATATGCTTTAAAGAGATTGCCAAATTAACTGAATCGGCTTCAAAAAAATTGTGCCCCAAATTCTGCTGTGCATGTAGATATAAAACAGGAGAGAAATATAAATTGATAATACATTTTTTTGCTGAGGGTCTTTGGGAGTGAGGATGAGATTACAAGAGTGTTTGCAGTGACAGAGACTGTGGGATAAAAAGAAAATGCTTTTATCAAATCAAAAGACAAATAGGTTTTTGAAAAATAGTGATTACAAATAATTTTACAAAAGAATTGAGTGATATTTATATACAAACTTGTGAATCATTTCCCCTAATGAAAGAATGATCTTTCTAACCTTCTAGCTCTGTCTCTCCTTCAGAAGAGTGGTAGTCACAGAATTAGTTCTAACCGAGCTGGGAAACAGTGCATAATGCAAGTGACACTTATGAATCAATTTTTTTCCTATTCCCTCTTTTTCATGTGCATTACAGAAGTACATCTCTAACAGTTTCCATAGAAACAGTTAGACTTTTGAAAATGTAATGGTAGAGGGCAGAAGACCAAGTGGGCAGGAGAGTAAGGAGCAAGTGAACGACTAGCAAACATGTTAAAATAAAGGATGTAACATTTAAGTGCTGAATGGGAAACACAAACATTTCAGAGATGCAACATTATGATAGGTTTTACAGATTTGATGAGTAAATGTTTGTACATGACAAAGTTGCAAGTCAAAAGTCTGAGCACTCAGTTCTAACCCTAAAAATATATACATATATTTACATACATTTACACAATGTCTTATGATTCCATAGTAGAGTTTTAGTGATCACATGCCTTATTTATTCATGTACGCAGGTACAACTAAAAGTAGTGATGCATTTGCTCATTTAATAAACATGTATAATATGCCTGTTGTATACTAGGCTCTCATCAGGGTGTTCCAAATACATTAGTAAATAAAGCAGAAAAGATCCCTTTGTAGAGCTTATATTGGGCTGAGGGATTGCAGACAGTAAATGATGTAAGAATATTATAAATCAATATATTCTGTGGGGGAAAAGGAAGATTTGAGAAGGGTAAAAGATCTGGGGATTTAGGTTTTAATTTTGAGGAGGGTGGTGAAAGGACGCCATATTGACCGTATGAGTGAAGACTTGAAGGTGGTGAGGAAGTGCACCATTCATATATTTGAGGGCTATCCCTCCAGGCAGATGGAACAGCAGCTGGCAGAGGGCCTGCTTACTCTTGAGGCAGCAAGAAGGCCAGTGTGGCTTCAAAAGAGTAAGCAGGTTAGAGGTTTTACATCAGATATGTAGCTGTCAGCCAGATCATTAGTTTTTAGGCCATTAAAGGATTTGGGGTTTTCCTCTGAGTGAAGCAGGAAGCCACCAGGTCACTGGGTCACGAAGTGTGGTCTCTGGCCCAGCATCATTAGTATCATCTAAGAAATTATTAGAATATGAAATTTGCAGGCCCTATTGTAGACCAACATTTCTGAAAGTAGGACCCAGTCATCTGTGTTTTAATAAGTACTCCAAGTGATTCTCACGCATGTTCAATGTGGAGAAGTACTGACCTAGATGATTCCAAGCAAAAGAATGTCATGATCTAACTTGATCACTTGTCATAATAAGCTGCACTGAAAACACTATATAATTATTTTGATAACATGGTAAAGACAATTCTGACCTTATTCAGGCCCTATGACTGAACAATATAATCATTAGCTTTTTCCATTGGATTACCAGGCTAGAAGTACTTGAAACTGTGAAAGACTTCTATATACTGATCATAAGTAGAGTGGTCATGGGATTCACATGCCAAATTTGGGCATTCTGGAGAATAAAAATGGAAGCTAAAAATATTTAACAGTTAGAATTTATCTACAGCATGGTATAAATTGGAATTTTCCTGGGCAAGCTAACACATATCGGACCACAAGTCACTCATTTCGTCTATAAAATATCACAGGCTATTTTGCAGAACCTTCATCTAAAAAGAGATCTATTCCCAAGAGAGACTTTTATAAACTGAAAAGAAGAGAAAGAGGAAAGTGACACTAAGTATAGCTTCCCAGTCCAGAAACATTTGTGTCTCACAAGCAATACCCAGCTTGAAGTTGACAGGAAGGATATCTCACTTGAAAGTATAGTCAACTTACTATACATAATCTGAAATGATTTAAAATGAAGCTGGAGCTAGAACAGGATTTTTATGGAAGCCTGACCTTTGGTCTTGCTCATTTCGTTACCAAGTATTTTACTGCTGACATTTAGTCTGGGCCAAAGTTTGTCTCTAGGCATTCCAAAGTCATGCCATTTAATCAAATGGCATTTTGCTTTTGATTAAGGTGCTACAGCATTAGTTGCCTTATAAATTTAATAGTATTTAAATATTTTATATGAACATGCTATTTTTCAAAAATATGACTATGTAAAGGTAATATCTAATTTTATAATATTTAAATGATGAATCTCTCAAGAGTGAAATGTTGCTATTTTCAAGGGTGGGCTGAGATGCATTCTAAACAGGCCCCACCACAGACATAAAGTGGGAGGAGATGAACCGCAGGGCCTATGATTAGTGTTGCTCTGGGCCTCTCGCATGCTGTGTCCTCCTTATGACACTGTGCAATGTTTCAGGCCTCAGTAGAGCTAGCTTCAACATGGTTTGAACCACAATTACAAAGTGAAAGATGACAATCATCACTATTAAAAATGTTTTCAAAGGAAAATGTAAACTAGATAAAAATAAAAACACATCATTTAAGCTTGAAAAGAGATTAAGATTTGAATCTAATGCTTCTCAAATGCAGTTCACAGACCACCTGCATCATGGTCACCTGCGGATCACATGAAATATACAGAATCACCGGCTGCTTGCCAGACCTGCTGAATCAGAATCACTGGGTGGAAGCTTAGAAATCTGCATTTTTAATAAGCACCCCAGGTGATTTTTATGCACACTAAAGGCAGAAGACTATTATGATATGAACAGTGTCCAAAAAGAAAACAATTATTCAGAGATAAAAGAAACGTAAAGATAAGAACAATTTGGCAAAGATAATTTTCTATGTTTAACATTTTTTGTTTGAATTACTGTAAATTAAGGAGATAGAGAGAATAAGGAGCTATAACAAAGCCCAGAGGAATCACTGCAGCAAGTCAGAGGAAATGTTTAAATGCTTGAGAAGCAGCCAAATAATTACCGGGGGTGGGAGGTGGGGGGAACCTTCTTGGAGATCCCTTGGGACTAGCTTCACATTGCTAATTTACAATCACATGCTGCATCTGTCACTTTTACAAGTCAATAGGAGTGCCCACTTTTTAACAGCATGGAGTTACTTGCAATGGTTGCTGGCGTTGGACATCCAGACGGGACCTTTCAGGATACAAGAAAGAATCTTGGTGACACACATTAACACACACACACAAACACACACACACACGTCCTTTACGTCATTTCCAATTTACTTTATCTTAATTTGTCAGCGAGGAGAACTTATGCCTATAGCAATAATTAGAGGTTTGCATTTAAGCCAAAAATAATAAACTCCGCTGATAGCTCTGCAGATAGCTGGGTTGCGGTAAGTAGAACCAAAAGAAAACGCATGACTCTTTGTATTGCAGAAATTTTATAATATTTAGGGAAGGGAACTGGTGGAAGAATAGTTTTTATATCTTTGTTTAGAAAAGGCATTTAGAGAAAATGAGGAAGACTGTCGTTAAACACGATTTTTACTATAAACAGCAGAAAAAAATGAAAAATTATTAGGATAAAAATCATGATAGGTTTCGGCCATCTGCGAATCTCATTGGGCTGAGGAAAGAGGATCTAAGACTTTTTTGTTCTTTTCAAAAAACAAATGAAGACATTAAGATGCTGCTTCTGGAAACCTAATTCTAATTAAGAAGAAAAAATATTCATAATGAGAAATGGGTAAGTACTGTGGAGACTGTCATTTTGAAGAAAATAAATGCTTGCTGAAGCCAGACATGGAACTAAGACATTTTTTAAAAGTAGATTTCAAAAGTACTTAAAGAAAAAATAAAGCAGGTTTGTCCTTTGTATGAGCCTTAAAAGGGAATGCTGCTCAAGGGGTGTAGTAGAAAAATGAACTTCAGTTTATACAATTTCTGTTCAAATAGAAAAGAAAGGACTTCTAAAGGAACTGATTTAACTGAGCAGGAAGCTTTCTCAAAAGCTTGG
The DNA here is from genome assembly GCA_963573385.1 of Cacajao melanocephalus. Taxonomy (NCBI): domain Eukaryota; kingdom Metazoa; phylum Chordata; class Mammalia; order Primates; family Pitheciidae; genus Cacajao; species Cacajao melanocephalus. Next base: position 46,979 of record CAUYLG010069674.1, on the reverse strand, counting down.
AATATAAAAAGACATGTAGAAGAGGTAGAAGGAGGGGCGCAGAGCCAGGAATGAAAACAGAAGCACAGCCTGGACTTAGAAGAACAGTGCTAGAAAGGTTAGAGGACAGAGGGCTGAGGATTGCAGAAACTCCTAAAGAAAGGGAAAGGCTTTGCAAGCCGTGTTCAGAGACAGACTATGAACAAAGGAGGGCCAAGATCACTGCCCAGGGAAAATGGTACAATGAACAGATGACAGGAAAGTTTACCAGATTATCAACTGATTAATCTTGATATTCCCTAGGGCTAGTACCATGCCTATCCCCTGTCAAGTGTGTCACACAAGTTGAGTGAATAGATAGATGGAAAGTTCAGGTAGTAAGAATGATTTTGAAAATAGAAGAGTGGCAGAATAAACATGGTTTTTAAAGAGGAAATTTCAATATCAAGATAGAAAGTGCAATTAATAAAGGGACTTGGTTATTTTAAAATTACATCTCACTTCGGTCTACGAAGGATGACATGCCAAAAGGAAACAGGAATCTGTAGATCTCATGTTACAACTGTCATTAAGAATGTTCAGGATCAAAGTGTAGAAGTTTCAAAGGTGCAATCATAGTACCGATCCAAAATTTCAAAAGAGGAAAAAAGACAGATTTGTGAAATTTCAGAACAGTGATCTGATTATTTTTGTCATAAGTCTATAATGTCTTATGAAGCAGAGAACTTGGAATGATTTAGATAAAAATGATGTTTACAGCCTACTGAAAAAGAAAAGTACAATGAAAAACTAATAGAATTTATTTTTCACATGATTAACTAGTCTATTTATCAAGAAAATGCCATACTCATGATTTCAGCAGGGCATCCTGCAAAATTTCTCTTTTATTATATTTTTATTTTATTTTAGATAAAATATCGAGGAAGATTCACTTGGTGATGGTAAAAACAAATGGGTTCATAAATTCCCAGGTATACGCCAAGAAGACCAAATTACAGTGAAATATTCCCAAACTGTTCTATAAGACTCTGTAACTGGCCTTGTCTTGTTCAATATTTTGACCAATGACTTTAATTAAAAAAAAAAACATTAAGGAAGTAGTTATAAAGTTTGAATATATAACAAGGCTAGAGACAAAAATAACATCATGCTGCCAGTCAAAGCAAAGTGGTATTTAAGTTACACAAAGCAACACAATACTCATCTCTTCCTGCTCCTCACTTCTAAGTGCAACTATAATCCTTGGAGACAACACAAGAGACAGCCAGAGGAGAATTCTGAAAAGAGATATGACAGGCTGCATAATGTGCCCCTAAAGATGTTCACACCTAATCCCTGGAATGCGTTACCTTATATGCCAAAAGAAACTTTGCAGATATGATTATGTTAAGAATCTTGAGATGCAGAGATTTTGCTGAATTATTTGGGAGAGCCCAATATAATCACAAGGGTCCTTATAAGAGGAAGGTAGGAGGATTAGAGTTAAAAACAGAAAGCTATGTAATGATGGAAGCAAAGAGAATTTGAAAATGGTATGCTGCTTCTGGCTTTGAATATGGAGAAAGGGGCTACAAGCCAAAGAATATAGTAATCATAGATTCCTTAGAAAGAAATGAAAAAATAGAAAATGTCAGGAAAAATAGGAGTTACAAAAAAGAGCCAAATGGATATTATCGAAATAAAAAAAATAGAAATAAAAATAGTAAAGTAGAAATGATAAAAGAGATAATCAGTAAAATTGAGGAAAAATCAATAAGAAAACAGAGGGAAAAAATACACATGCATATATAAATACATGTATTTATATAAATATATGTCTATATAAATGCATATACATGTGTATATATGTACACACTCTATATATAGTATATATAGGTACATATAGTACATATATATATGTATATCTACATATATAGAGAGAGAGTAAATAGAGCACTCAGAAACCAACAGGAAGTACAATGATAGATCTGACATTTGTAATGTCTGCATCCAGAATAAGATGAGAAAGATAGTGGCATTAAAAGAATATTTCAAGAAATAATTGCTAAAAATTTCCCAAAGTTGGTAGAAGAGGTAAACGCACAGATCTAAGAAGAAAAGTGATCCCTAAATAAGATAAAATCAAATAAAACGATGCCAAGACCTAATATAATTAAACTTTCGGGAATTGCAAATAGAAGTTATTAAAAGCAACTATAGAGAAAAGACACATTACCTGTGGAGGAACACCATCTTTAATGTTGGTGGATTTCTCATCTGAAACCATGGACACCAAAACGAACTGACATATTTTTCAAGGGCTAAAAAAAAAAGATAATAACAACTGTCAACTATGAATTCTACATCCCGTAGAACTATATTTCATGAAAGAAGGCTAAATAAAGGCACTCTCAGATGAAGGAAAACCAAAAATGTTTTTTAACAGAAAGACTTAAAGAATGGCTTATCCATCTTGGAGGATCGGTAAGAAAGAAAGGACAATTTATAAGAGTAGAAATGTGGGTAAATAGAGGACTCTGCCCTTTTCATGAGTTTTCTAAGTCATATGTGAAGATTAAAACTGAAACTATACCACCACATGATATCTAGCATAGTAATATTTAAAAGTAAGGATTGTAAAGGGAACTAAAAGGAAGTAAGCTTTCCACAATTCACTCAGTGTTAAAAGGTTGGTTATAGAAGACTAATATAGTACACAGAGAAACCATGAAGAAAGTTATACAAAGCAACACATTCAATAATACTACAAACAAATAAACTTGGCAGGGCACGGTGGCTCACACCTGTAATCCCAGCACTTTTGGGAGGCTGAGGTGGGCAGATCATCTGAGGTCAGGAGTTCGAGACCAGCCTCACCAAAATGGAGAAACCCATCTCTATTAAAAATAAAAAAAATTAGCTGGGTGTGGTGGTGCATACCTGTTATCCCAGCTACTCGGGAGGCTGAGGCAGGAAAATCACTTAAATCTGGGAGGCAGAGGTTGCAGTGAGCCAAGATTGTGCCATTGCACTGCAGCCTGGGCAACCATCCCAAAAACTAAAAATAAAAATAAAATAAACTTAAAATCCTAAAACAATTCATGTAACCCACATAAAGACCAGAAAACTGAAAATAAGAACATGAAACAGGAAACAAACAAAAAGTAAAATCTCAGAATTAAGCCCTAACATGCCAATAATAATCTTACATGTAAATGGTCTAAGTTAACCAATTTAAAGGTAGAGATTTGCAAAATGTATTTAAAAAAAACACACACAACTACATACTATTTATAAGAAACATGTTTTCTTTTCAATAATATAAGGAGATGGAAAGTAAAAGAATGGAAGATGTACCATAGAAACATTAATTTTTAGAAAAGAGTGACTATATTAGATAAAGGAACCAAACACTTCGCAATTAAACAACATACTTATAACACGTGTCAAAAAAAAAAAGTCTCAAAGGAAATAAAAGAAAACATAACAAACTAAAAAAAATGAAAATACAACATATCAAAATATGTAGGATGCAGCTAAGGTAATGCTGAGAGAGAAATGTATAGTACTAGATGCTTACAGCAGAAAAGTAAAAATGTCTCAAATCAATAACCTAAATTCCTAACTCAAGAAACTAGACAGCAAATCACACTGCCACGTGTGTACCTATGCAACAATCTTGCATGTTCTTCACATGTACCCCAAAACCTAAAATACAATAAAAATTAAAAAAAAAAAGAAACTAGAAAAACAAGGGCAAAATAAACTCTAAACAAGAAGAAAAAAGAAATATAAAGTTAAAAAGCAGAAATTTATAAAATAGAAAATAGAAAAATGAACAAAAGCTAATACCTCAAAAAAAGTTAATAAAAATAATCTCCTAGCAATACTGACAAAAATAAGAGGTACCACAAATCACCAACATCAGAAATAAAACAAGCGGTATTATTAGAGCTCCTGCAGCCATTAAAATGATAGAAAAAATATTATGAACAAGGTTATGCTCATAAATTCAATGACTTAGAAGAAATTAAATAATTTTTCAAAAATCTGAAACTACCAAAACTCAACCAGGATAAGACGAAAAATCTGAGTAGTCCTATAATCACTGAATAAATTTAATCCATCATTAAAAGCTCCCAGAATACTGTAGAAAAATCCAGGCCCATATAATGTCACTGAATAATTCTACCAAAAATTCAAAGAAGAACTAACAAAAACTTTTTATACTCTCCTCAGAAAATAGGAGAGTAGGGGACACATCCCAATTTATTTTATGAGGCCAATATTACCCTGCTACTCAAACCAGGGAAAGACAGTACAGTAAAAGAAGAGTAGAATCTTATAAACTTAGAGACAAATAGTCTCAGCAAATGCAGACAGTTCCTAACTTATGAAGGTTTAACTTGTGATTTTTCAACTTTAGGATGGTGCAAGTGATATGCATTTATATACTTCTCCACTTACAATGGATTTATGTGTTGATAAAGCCATCATAACTTGTTTTTTTTTAATATTGTAAGTTGACTTAAAATACTTTTAACTTACAAAAGGGTTTAACAGGATACAATTTCATCGTAAGTATAGGGATAGATGAAATAGCAAATTGAATCTAATGAGGTTTAGGACATACTACCCCAAATAATGGCACCACAGCATTTGAGAAAACAGCAGAAGCAGGAAGGCTCCTCCCACCTTACCATTGCCTTTCTTTCCTGATGGAGGCCATAAAACCTAGGAAGGTCACTATGACCTTTTCTCTTCTGAAGACCCTCATGTGACAGGTTTCCTGGCTTGTCTCCAGTGAAAAGCAGTGTCACAAAGGAATGTCAAGAAAATCTGAACAAATAGGCCTTGCTAGGTTCCCATAGTTTATTAACATTAGATCGTACCCTTTTATCCTTCAATCATACTTCTACACAACTATATATAAAAATACACAGATTTCTTCATTTTGGGAGTCTATTTCTGAAGACTCCTGTGTCACATAAAATGTATTAAATAAATCTGCATGCTTTTCTCTTGTTAATCTGTCTTTTATTATAGGTGTCTCAGCCATGAACCATAATATAACCTTGTTATGAGAAAGGAAAAATATTACTTCTCTCCTACAAATTTGAAAATGTATAATATTTAAAAAAAAAAAAAGGTTTACAACCTGGCCAAGTGGAATTTATTCCAGGTATATAAGGTGGGTCCAAAATCCAAAAATCAATCAATGTAATCTACTACATCAACAAGCTAAAAAAAGAAAAATCATGTGATAATATCAACTGACACAGATAAAACATTTAGAACAACCAACAGTTGTCCGTGACAAAAACTACAAGTTAGTAATACAGTGAAACTACCTCAACTTGATAAAAACACTTCTACAAAGAACCTAGCAAACTTTATGTCTAATGGTGAAAACCTAAATCTTTTTCGTAAAACATAGGCAAGGCAAGAAAAATAAAGAAAAGGCATACAGATTAGAATGGCAGAAATAAAACTATTCCTATTTGAAGATGACAGAATTATTTATGAAGAAAACCCCAAGGCATGTACAAAAAAAAAAAAACCCAAACCTCTTAGAACTAATATGTGAGTCCAGCAAAGTCACAAGTCACAATACATATCAACACATAAAAACTAGTTACATTTTTATATGTTAATGGTGAACACAAGGAAACAGAAATTTAAAACAATACCACTTACAATATCTCCCCCCAAATAATTATACATCTAATTAAAAGGGCACATGATCAATATCTGAAATATTATAAAATGCAAGATTACAAAATGATAAATTAAAGAAGACCTAAATAAATGGAGAGACTACCAATGTTCATCGATTGGAAGACTCAGTAAAGATGTCAGTTCTTCCTAAATTGATCTACAGTTTTTATGCAATTCCTGTAAAATCCTAGCAAGGCTTTTTATAGATATTTATATGCTAATTTTAAAATCTCTATGAATAGACATGGGCCATAAAATAGCTAAAAATCTTGAAAAAGGAGAACAAAATGAGAGCAGTCCTCCAAATTGAGATATATGCATAGCTGCAATACTCAACACAGGGTGGTATTGGCAGAAGCATGGACAAATAAATCAATTTAGCAGAGCAGAGAACCCAAAAATAGACTTTCACAAATATGCTCCACTATGTTTTAGAGAAAAGAACAGGTCAACTCAGTAGAAGAGAAACAGACTTCTTTTCAGGGTGCTAGAACAATTGGACTATCGAGACCTAAAAATCAATCTCACACTTTATACATTCATTAGCTCAAAATGGGCCACATACTTAAATGTAAAAGGTAAAATTAAAACTAAAACTTTGAGGGGGAAAAAGGAACAGCAGGAGAAAATCTTCAAGACCCAGTATGAACCAAATAATTCTTAGACTTTACACAAAAGCACTACCTATAGAGTTAATATTTATAAGTTGAATGTTATCAAAGTTAAAACATTTTGCTTGAATAAAATTTCATCAAGAAGATGAAAAGACAAGCTACATAATGGGAGAAAATATTTGCAAACCATATAACTGACCAAGGAATCATATCTAGAATATATAAAGAATCTCAAAACTCAAAAATAAAAATATGAAACATCCCGTTAGAAAACAGGTAAAAGACAGAAGAGACAGTTCATCACACAGGATATACAGATTACAAATAAGCACATGAAAAGGTATTTGGGAAATGCAAATTAAAGCCACAATGAGGTATCTTTACACACCTATGAAAATGGCTAAAATAAAATACAGTGATGACACAGAATGTTGGTGAAATGTATAGAATCTGGCCCAATCTTGCATTGTTAATGAGGATACAAAATGGTACATTCACTCTGGAAAACAGTTTGAAGTTTTCTATCATATCATATGTGCAACTATCACACAGCATGACAAAGCAACTGATCTCTGGGACATTTATCACAGGGAAATAAAATCATTCTCACATGAAAACCTGTATAAAAATGTTCATAACACCTTTATTCAAAATAGCCCCAAATTTGAAGCGTTCCAGATATCTTGGAACAAGTGAATGAATGGGTAAATTAACTGTGGTACATCTGTAGCATGGAATATTCCTCAGTAATAAAAAAAATTAACTATTAATACATCCAACAACAATGGATGAATTTTGAGAGAATTATGCTCTGTGTAAAAAGCCAATTGTGAATGGCATGTTTATTCCATTTATATAACAAATTTGTGATGGCAAATTATAGAAATGGGCAATAGATTAATTATTATCAAGGGTTAGGAATGGTGGAAGGAGGTGGGTTTTGTTATTAAAAGGAATTATGAGAGATCCTTTTGGTGATGAAACTACTTTTTATCTTGACTGTACCAATGTCAATATCATGGCTGTAATATTGTAGTATAGTTTTACATGATGTTATGTTTGAGGAAAATATGCTATGAAGTACACACAATGTCTCTATATTATTTCTTACAACTACATGTGAATTTATTTCTAAATACAGAGTTTTTTTTTTAAAGACACTGTGAGAAATAGAATTTAAAAAAAATAACTTTCATAGATAGAATCAATATTCAGCATTCTCCTCTAATGAATTCTTTCAGCTTTTAGCTTTTAGAATTTTTTTCTTCTCCTTTGTTTTTAAAAGATATTTTCACCAAAAATAGAATGCTGGGTTGACTTTTTGTTTTTGTCCCCCACTTTAAAGATGTCACTCTATTGTCTTCTAATATTTGATGAGAAACATTGTTTCTTTGTATGAAAAGTTTTTGTTTTTTTTTCTCTCCAAATGCCTTAATAACTGTCTCTCTTTGATTTGGGTTTTCAGCTGTTTAAATATAATGCATCAAGGTGTGGTTCTTTTTATTTTTTTCTGAATCACTTGAGCAATTTATAAAACCTGAGCTAAAATCAGGCTTTTGGGAGTAAGTCCTTCACTTAACTGTAAAAGTCAGTTATAGAGAAGCACCTCCAAATGGCTGCATAAAAATTTCTTAAAACATTTATCTCCATAAAAACACCAAGACCAGGGGAAATAGTCAAAATAATCATTTTCTGAACTCTTTAATCGGTCTTACAACAATTTAAGAGCATTTATTCAAGAAAAATGGCTGAATCTTGGTATGAATAGTAAGATAATTGTAGATAAGCTTGCCTGATATCCATCCTTGTCTTTCCATCTTAGTGGAAGCCTTAAAAATTATCAGCTTTACAATCATGATAGCTATAAAAACCCAGTAGCAGCCACTGTCAGGACAAAACTTGTTTGAAGGTCCCCAAAAATACTTATCAGTAAAAAATTGCATGATAGCTCTCTGTAAAAGTCCAATTTGCAGGGCTTGTATTTCTCTGACCTGATCAGAATTCACCCAGGGGGAAAAGCCCTATCCCCAGGGTGTTTGTTAAGAATAATCAGCAACATTTGTTTAACTTTGAAGTTTTCAACATCTCAGTGGCCTGAGGGGGCATTAACAGTTTTACAAACAAGGGACTGGTAAAATAATGGAAAAGGAAAATCTGTCCACTGGGACTTTGTGAAGCTCATGCATATTTGAGGGGAATCTAAAAAGCCACATGCCTGTGCAGGAATTTGCAAATTGTAGGGTAAGACCTGAATTTAAGATGCAATATCACATGCTGTCTTGACAGACCTAGCTGTGACTTACCTTCCTCTCACCAGGTATGCTCCCCAACAAACAGCAGGAAAGATTCCCCACCCAGCGACTGCCCTGTCATCTGGACCAGCTACACTTCACTCAGTTCTCAACCTAATCAGTTTCGCTTCCTTACCAGCCTGCTAAATCATTCAAACAAGCGAAGGACAGCCTCCTGTGAAAACCTCTTTGAGGTCACCCTACCCTCTTGTTATTGAAAAGCTCAGCTCTGAAAGTCGCTGCTTGTTCACTCTGTATCCAAGTGCAAGCCTGTGTGGCCCTGCACAGTGAGAAGTGTCCTCTCCTGCACACGGCATACAAGGCACTAATAAACTGCTGTCAATCTCATCTGTCCAGTGTCAGCTGTCATGTTTTCAGCCATCTTGTGCTATTTAGGGTGAGTGAGCCCTTCCTGACGAAATGGATGAATAGAAGGTGATTGAGAATACACAGGCTCAAAGAAAGACACGAGAATGCAGTAGTTTCTTACTTCTGGCTCACCTGGAGCCTCTGTATAAGCACAAGTGAAGGTGAAGCCAGCACTGTAAATTGACAATGCCCCTCAGCAAAAGGGAGGCACTGATTCAAGGAATTTAACAAAATATCTGCCCAATCATTAGCTGACCCTTAAGCTAACCAAGCAGACAATTTGGTGACCTCAGACAAATTTGAAAATTAGACTTCACAAAATTAGTCCAGAGAAGTCACTAAACAAACAGCAACAATAAAACACAGAAACCACCACAACACACTTTGAAGAGGTGGAGATAATTTGATTTCCAGAGTTGTTGTATTATTTAAAATGTCCAGTTTTGGACAACAAAAGAAACAAGAGACTATATCCCATATCAAAAAAAAAAAAACTGTCCTGAGGAAGTCTAGATGGTGGGCATAGAAACAAATAACAAAATGGCTTAAATTGATCTTATCAAAAAAAATCTTATTAAATATAAGTTTGGACTTAACATTCCTAATAACTGTCAGAGACTTTCAGATGGAATAAGACATGATAACTTAAATACATGTTGTCTAAAAGAAATATACATTCAGTACAAAGATAAAAGGAGGCTGAAAATTAAAAACAGTTAACCCAAAAGCATAAAGAAAAAACAAAGATATAGTGAAATACATAGAAGTTACTAACAAGATAGATTTTAGTCCACTGATATCAATAATTACATAAAATCTAGGCAGTCTAAACATTAATTAAAAGACAGAGACACTGATTTGCAAAGTAAGATACAATTAGATGCTATTCACAAAAAAATATCGACTTTAACAATAAAGTCATAGATAGGAGAAAATAAGCATATGCGTGGCACAACCACTAATGAAAGCTGGAGTGGCTATATTAATGTCAGATAAAGTAGACTTTAAAACAGTAATTATTATCATGGATAAAGAGAGACATTACATAAAGATTAAGAGGTTAAATCCTAAACATGCATGCACAAAGCCACAAAGCTACAAATACATGAAACAAAACTGATAGAACCCCAAAAAAAACAAACTGACAGATTTCATTGGCGCTAACACTCCTCTCTTAGTAATCATTAGAACAAGTCCACAGACAAGCAGTAAGGATTAAAAAAAGACCTGAACAATATCTCATCCAGCTTGATTTAATTGATATTTATGAAACATCTCACCTAACTGCAGAATATACATTCCTTTCAAATGCACATAGAATGTCCACCAAGACTGACCATATTGTGGGGCATAGATAAGGTTATCAAATATTTTAAAAATTGAAATTCTACAAAGTATGCCCTCTGGCCACAATAAAATTAAATTGACAAACAGTAAGAGAAAAATATATTAAAAATTTTCACACTTACTTCTAAATAATCATAGATGAAATGTAACAATGAAAATTAGAAAAAAATGAATAAGACAAAAACAATAACAATTTGTTAAAGACAGTTAATATATGGCTTATATTACAGTGAAGTTTATAGCATTATAAAATAGAACGAGCTCAAATCAATGACCTATGTCTTCACATTAAGAAATTAAAAAAAGAATGGCAAACTCAAAGTAAGAAAAACAAATGTAATAATAAATATTGTAGAGGAAACAAAATTCAAAGCAGAAAACAAAAAGAAAAATCATATAAATGTGATATGGTTTGAATGTTTGTTCACTTAGGGGATCCTCCTGCCTCAGCCTCCCAAGTAGCTGGAGCCACAGGTTATGTGCCACCATGCCTGACTAATTTCGTTAATTTTTTGTAGAGTTGGGAGTCTCACCATGTTGACCAGGCTGGTCTCAAACTTCTGGGCTCAGGCAGTCCTCCTGCCTCAGCCTCCCAAAGTGTTGGGATTATAGGTTTGAGCCACTGCACCTGGCCAAAAATTCCTTGAGAACATAAAATAGAAGAAATCACTTTAGGATTTTTTTTTAACCAAAATTATCTTGACAATAAATCTGGACATTCCAAAAAGAAAACTACAAACCTTATTTATGAAAATAGACACAAATCTTCAACATAATATTAGTAAATCTAATATAGTAATATATAAAAAGGCCTTTATTGTGTTGAGGAAATTTCCTTCCATACTTATTTTGTTGAGAGTTTTTATTATGGAAAATAGTTAAACTTCATCAAATGTTTTTTCTGTATCTATTGAGATGATCATGTGGTTTTTATCTTTAATTCTGTTCATGTGGTATATTGCATTGATTGATTTGCATAAGTTAAACCAACCTTGCATCCCAGGAATAAATCTCATTTGATTATGGGATATTGTTGAATTTGGTTTGCTAGTATTCTATTGAGGATTTTTGCATCTATGTTCATCAGAGATATTGGCCTATAGTTTTCTTTCATTGTGGCATCTTTGTCTGGCTTTGGTGTCAGGATGATGCAGGCTTCATAAAATGAGTTTGGAAGTATTCCCTCTACTTCCATTTTTCAGGAAGAGAAGAAGATTAGAAAGCTTGGTATTGATTCTTTTTTGAATGTTTGGTAAAATTCAGTCATGAATTCATCTGATCTGGTTCTGAGTTTTCTTCTTTGGGAGGTTTTGGATGATTACTTCAGTCTCCATTTGTTATTTATCTGTTCAGGCTTCCTATTTCTGCTGGACTCCGTCTTGGTAGATGTGTTATTGTGAAGTATATTTTTGGTCTTCAATCTCATTTCCTGGCATACAACATACACTTTTCTTAAAATCCTTAGAATCTCCAAAGAGGTATGTTTTTGTACACTTATGATTAATTAATGGCCGGCAGCCCCTAGGTAGCTTCAGGATGGAGCTGGTCACCAGAAAGACTAAGGCATGATTAGAGGATTTGGACTTTCAACTATACCCCCCAACCTCCAGCGAGGGTAGAGGGCCTGTAAATTAAGATGATTACCAGTGCCCAGTGACTTAGTCAATCATGCTTATAAAATGAAGCCTCCATAAAAACAAACAAACAATACCAACAAAAAAGAAACAGAGTTAGGGCAGGAGGGCTTCTGAAAAGCTAAACATACAGAGGCTTTCAGGAACGTGAACAAAAACTCATCCATGTGCCAGGAAGGTGGTACACCACAACTCCACAGGAACAGAAGTTCCTGTGCTCAGGACCCTTCCAGACCTCACCCTATATATCTCATCATCTGACTGTTTATTTGCAATATCCTTAATAATAAACTGGTAAATACAAGTACGTGTTCTAAGTTCTGTGAGCTGCTTTAGCAAATTAACTGAATTGAAAGAAGAGATTGTGAGAACTCCAACTTGTAATCAGTCATCAGAAGTCCCAGAGGCCCAGACTTGCAACTGGTTGGAAGGTGCGGAGTTGGGAGGGTGGTGACTTTTAGAGACCAAGACCTCTTCCTGTGGGATTTGATGCTCTCTCCAGATAGTGTCAGAATTGAACTGGAGGACACCCAGCTGATGCCACTGCAAGACTCCTTGCTTGCTTGGTGTTTGGGAAGAAATCCACATACATTTGGTCACAGAAAACTTCTGTGTTGATTGTTGTTGTAAGAGGAGAGGAAAAAAAATAGTTTGAATTAATTTTTCTACTGACTCTGTAGGTTTTATGTTTTAAAATATCATTTATTCCGTGTTACATGCCATTTGTTGGCATGTAATTGCTTATAATAGTCTTTTATGATTCTATTTCTGCGGCATCCATTGCAATATAACCTTTTTAATTTCTGACTACTTATTAAAGTCTTCTTTTTTTCTTAGTCTTGTTAAGTGTTTGTCGATTTTGTTTATTCAAAAAAATCAACTCAGTTTTGTTGATTTTTAAATAGTTTTTAAATTCTCTATTTGATTTGCTTTTGCTCTGGTTTTTATTATTTCTTTCCTCCTTCTGCTAACTTTGAATTTAGTTTTTTCTAGTTCTTTTATGTGTTATGTTGCTTAATTAAGATCTTTCTTCTCTTTAGCATAGATTTTTTTTCATCATAAACTTTCCTCTTAGTACTATTGTTGCTGCACCCAATAAATATTGGTAAGTTCTGTTTTTGTTTTTATCCTCAGGTTTTTAAAATTCTCTTTTGATTTTCTTTTTGACTCAGTGGTTTTTCAGGAATGTGTCATTTAGTTTCCACATATTTGTGAGTTTTCCCATTCTCCTACTATTGATTTCTGGTTTCATTCCATTGTGACTGGAAAAGATACTTGGTATGATTTCAAACCTACTAAATGTTAAGATTTGTTTTGTGATCTAACATATGATCTATCCTAAAGAATGTTCTGTGTGCACACAGGAAGAATACGTGTCATTTGCTGTTGGGTGAAAAGTTTTGTATATGTCTATTAAATCCATTTTATCTACAGTGTTGCTCATATCAACTGTTTATTGATTTTCTGTTTGACTGTTCTATCATTACTGAGAGTAGGGCATCGAAGTCTCCTACTATTGTATTTCTGTCAATTTCTCCTTCCAGATCAGTCCATATTTGCTTTATATAGCTAGGCAGTCTGCCACTGGGTGCACATATACTTATAGTTGTTATATATTTTTGTTGAATTGACCCTTTAGTCATTATGTAAAGACATTTTAGAGCGATACAAAAATACTCTATTATCTCACTTGTATGTGGTATCTAAAATAAGTCAAATACATTGAAACAGAAAGTAGAACAGTGGTTACCAGTGTAGGGGTGGAGGAGGAAATGAAGATTATATATATATATATACACACACACACACACACACACACACATATATATGTATGTGTATATATATATATATATATATATATGTATGTGTGTATATATATATATATATAGGTCAAAGAGTACAAACATGCAGTTATGTAAGGTGAAAACATCTGGAGATCTAATGTAGAGCATGAGGACTATAGTTAGTATTTTATAGTACACAGAAAATCGGCAAAGAAAAAATAGACTTTGGATGTTCTTGGCACGAAAAAAGCAACTATGTGAGGTTATTAATATATTAATTTGCCTGACTATAGTAATTTAGCTGGTATAATGAAACATTATGTTGACATCTTAAATTTATACTAAATGAATAAATAATGAATGAACCAAGGGCGTCTATTTGAAAAGTGAAAAATTTTGTTCAACATTTGAAAATTAATGTAAGTCACCATGTCAGCATACTAAAGAAGTACAACCAAATAATCTTCAAAATAAATGCAGAAGCATTTGAAAAAATTTAGTACCAACTTATAATTTAAAAGTAAAACCTTGACTGGGAGTGGTAGCTCTGCCTGTAATCCCAGAACTTTGGGAGGCTGAGGCAGGTGGATAACGAGGTCAAAAGATTGAGACCATCCTGGTCAACATGGTGAAACCACGTCTCTACTAAAAATACAAAAATTAGCTGGGAGTAGTGGCCTGCACCTGTAGTCCCAGCTACTCAGGAGGCTGAGGCAGGAGAATCACTCGAACCCGGGAGGCGAAGGTTGCAGTGAGCCGAGATCACACCACTGCACTCCACCCTGGTGACACAGTGAGACTCTGTCAAAGAAAGAGAAAGAAAGGGAGAGAGAGAGGGAGCGAGGGAGGGATGGAGGAATGAAGGAAGGAAAGAAAAGAAAGAAAATGTCACAGCAAACTTGAATTAAATGTAGCATCCTCACTCTAATATAGAACATCTACAAATAACATATATCCAACTTGATACTCTCTGCTGGGTGACTGAATGCTTTCTGCTGAAATTCTGGAACAAGGCAAGAAAGTCCATTTTCATGACTGTTATTTAGCATGACACTGGAGAGCTCAGCCAGTGTAATAGGCAAAAAACAAAACAAAACAAAAAAATGAAAGGCCAATGGGAAAGGCAAAAAGAAAATGATCTCTTTTTGCCAACAACATAATTGTACAAATAAGTAATCCAACAAATCTACGAAAAGTCTCCTAGAACTAATAAACGAGGTTAGCAAGCCCAAAGATACAAGTTTAATACTCAAAAGTAAATTATATACACTAACAGCAAACAATTGAAAATTGACATTTTAAAACCATCATTTAAAATATCATAAATAAAGGCCGTGCATGTTGGATCATGCCTGTAATCCCAATACTCTGGGAGGCCAAGGCAGGTGGATCATGAGGTCAGGAGTTCGAGACCAGCCTGGCCAATATGGTGAAACCCTATCTCTACGAAAAATACAAAAATTAGTCTAGCATGGTGGCAGGCACCTGTAATCACAGCTACTTGGGAGGCTGAGGCAGGAAAATCACTTGAACCTGGGAGGCAGAGGCTGCAGTGAGCCGAGATCATGCCATTGCACTCCAGCCTGGATGACAGAACAAGACACTGTCTCAAAAAAATAAATAAGAATACTTAATATATATTCAAAAATATGTGCAAAATGCATACGCTGAAAACTTCAAAACAGTGATGACAGAAATCAAATAAAACCTAAGCAACTGGAGAAATGAAGTGTTCAGGGATTGAAATACTTCATTTTTTTAAAAAAAATTTCTATTTATTTTTAATTTTACTTTAAGTTCTAGAATACATGTACAGAATGTGCAGGTTTGTTACATAGGTATACATGTGCCATGGTGCTTTGCTGCACCTATCAACCTGTCATCTAGGTTTTAGGCCCTGCATGCATTAGCTGTTTGTCCTAATGCTCTCCCTCCCTTTGCCCCTCAACCCCTGACAGACGTTGGTATGTGGTGTTCCCCTCTCTATATCAGTGTGTTCTCATTGTTCAACTCCAACTTATGAGTGAGAACATGTAGTGTTTGATTTTCTGTTCTTCTGTTAGTTTGCTAAGAATGATGGCTTCTAGCTTCATCCATGTCCCTGCAAAGGACATGAACTCATTCTTTTATATGACTGCATTCTATTCCATGGTGTATATGTCCTGCATTTTCTTTATCCAGTCTATCATTGATGGGCATTTGGATTGGTTCCAAGTCTTTGCTATTGCAAATCATGCTTCAATAAACATACATGTGCACGTGTATTTATAATAGAATGATTTATAATCCTTTGGGTATATACCCAGAAAAGGGATTGCTGGATCAAATGGTATTTCTGGTTCTAGCATCTTGAGGAATCACCTGTCTTCCACAGTGGCTGAATTAATTTACACTCCCACCAACAGTGTAAAAGCATTCCTATTTTCTCCACATCCTCGCCAGCATCTGTTTCCTGACTTTTTAATAATCGCCATTCTAACTGGCATGAGATAGTATCTCATTGTGGTTTTGATTTGCATTTCTCTAATGACCAGTGATGATGAGCTTTTATATATATATATATTTGTTGGCCATATAAATGTCTTCTTTAGAGAAATTTCTGTTCATATACTTCACCTACTTTTTGATGGTTTTTTATTTTTTTAATAAATCTGTTTAAGTTCCTTGTAGATTCTGGATATTAGCCAGATAGAAAGACTGCAAAAATTTTCTCCCATTCTGTAGGTTGCCTGTTTACTCTGATGATAGTTTCTTTTGCTATGCAAAGGCTTTTTAGTTTAATTAGATCCCATTAGTCAACTTGGGCTTTTGTTGCAATTGCTTTTGGTGTTTTAGTCATGAAGTCTTTGCCCATGTCTATGTCCTGAGCCTAGGTTTTCTTCTAGGGTTTTTATGGGTTTAGGTTTTATATTTAAGTCTTTAATTCATCTTGCGTTAATTTTTGCATAAGGTGAAAGAAAGGGGTCCAGTTTCTGTTTTTATCATATGGCTAGCCAGTTTTCCCAGCACCATTTATTAAATAAGAAATCCTTTACCATTGCTTGTTTTTGTCAGTTTTGTCAAAGATCAAATGTTTGTAGATGTGTGAGGTTATTTCTGAGGCCTCTGATCTGTTCCATTGGTCTATATATATCTATTTTGGTACCAATATCTTGCTGTTTTGGTTACTGTAGCCTTGTAGTAGAGTTTGAAGTTAGGTAGCGTGATGTCTCCAGCTTTGTTCTTTTTTATTAGGATTATCTTGGGTATACAGGCTCTTATTTGCTTCCATATGAAATTTAAAGTAGTTTTTCTAGTTTTGAGAAGAAAGCCAATGGTAGTTTGATGGAAATAGCGTTGAATCTAAAATGACTTTTGGCCGTATGGCCATTGTCATGATATTAATTCTTCTTATCTATGAGCATGGACTATTTTTCCATTTGTTTGTGTCCTCTTTTATTTCCTTGAGCAGTGATTTGTAGTTCTTCTGAAAGAGCTCTTTTACGTACTTTGTAAATTGTATTGCTAAGTATTTTATTCTCCTTGTAGCAATTGTGAATGAGAGTTCACTGATGATTTGGCTGTTTCCTTGTCTATTATTGGTGTATAGGAATGCTTGTGATTTTTGCACATTGATTTTGTATCCTGAGACTTTGCTGAAGTTGCTTATCAGCTTAAGGAGTTTTTGGGCTGAGACAATGTGGTTTTCTAAATATATAACAATGTCATCTGCAAACAGAGACAATTTGACTTCCTGTCTTCCTATTTGAATAACCTTTCTTTCTTTCTCTTGCCTGATTGCCCTGGCCAGAACTTCCAATACTATGTTGAACAGGAGTGGTGAGAGACAGCATCCTTGTCTTGTGCTGGTTTTCAAAAGGAATGCTTCCAGTTTTTGCCCATTCAGTATGATATTGGCTGTGAGTTTATCATAGATAGTTCTTATTATCTTGAGCTATGTTCCATCAATGCCTAGTTTATTGAGAGTTTTTAGCATGAAGAGGTGTTGAATTTTATCGAAGGCTTTTTCTGCATCTATTGAGATAAATCATGTGGTTTTTGTCATTGGTTCTGCTTATGTGATGATTTACGTTTATCGATTTGCATATGTTGAACCAGCCTTGCATTCCAGGGGTGAAGCTGACTTGTTTGTGGTGGATAACCTTTTTGACATGCTGCTGGATTCTGTTTGCCAGTATTTAGTGAAATACTCAATATTTTTAAGATGTCATTTATTTCCAAATTGAGATAAGATGTGACATAATTCTAAACAAAACTCTTAAGGATGTTTTGGTAGAAATTGATAAGCTAATTCTAAAATGTACTGTATATGAAAATACCAAGGAAATAGCATAGCCAAATCAATGCTGAAAAAAATTAAAACAAGAAGATTCATATTCTCTAATCTCAAAACTTACTAAAAAGCTACAATAACCAAGACAATGTGTTATCAGCAGAAGAACAGATGCACACAGATAAATGAAACAGAATAGTGTGGAAGTAAATGCCCACATATACGGTCAATTGATTTTTTTACAAATATACAGAGGCAATTCATGGAGAAAGGCTATGTTTTCAACAAATGGAATGACTGAACATAACCACATGCAACAAATAGAACATTGGGCTGTGCCTCATGCCTCATGGCATAGAAAACTGAAAATGGATAAAAACATAAATCTAAAACTTAATACCATAAAATTCTTAGGAAAAAAAATACGATAGAAAATCCCAATGCTCTTTACTTAAGTGAAAATTTCTCAGATGTCGTAAGAACAAAACAAAGAAATAAACAAAAACCACGATCTGTAAAAGGAAATATTGATAGTTGGCCTTTAACTGATAATCAGACGTTAACAGAATTTAAAATGTCTGCTTTAGGAAAAACAGTATTAAAATACTGAAAATTTAAATGGGGTTAAAATGTTTTAAGGATTTGTATCTAGAATATGTAAAGAAAACAAAATGCAACAAAAACTGGGCAACCAATTTAAACAGGTATTTCACCAAAGAGGACATGCACATAGCAATTAAAGCTAAAAGAGATGTTCAACATTAGTCAATTAGAGAAATGATATTAAAATATAATGAGATAACTCTATATACTTATTGAAATAACTAAAAATTTTTAAAGATAAACTAACTGTGCCAAGTGGTGATGTAGTTGCAGAGCAACTGGAATCCTTAAACACTGTTGGTCAGAATGCAAAATGGTTTAGTCACTTTGGAAAACAGTTTGGCAGTTTCTCATATAGTTAAACATATGCTTACCAAGAAACCTATAATCAAGTCCTAGGCATTTATCCAAGAGAAATAAAAACTTATGTTCACATAAAGTCCTGTATGCACATGTTTATAGTGGCTTTATTCATAATTGGCAAAAACTGAACACAACACGAATGTCCTTCAACAGGTGAATGGATAACTATTACATGAATAATTGCTCAGCAAAAATCAAGGACAAATTACTGATATATGGGCTGATATGGGTGAATTGCAACTGCATTTTTCTAAATGAAAGAAGTCAGACTCGAAAGGCTACATACGATATGATTTCATTTACATGACATTCTGGAAAGGACAAAAACATGGGAAAGACTTCTCAGTAGTCTCCAGAATCTAAGGAAAGGTTTACTATAGAGGAGCATAAGAGACTTCATTGAGGGATTGAAATGTACCGTATCTTGATTATGGTAGTGGTTATATAATTTTTGCATCTATCAAACTCACAGAATAAAGTTTATTGTATGTAAATGATATTCAACAGACAAGATCCAACTGCAAACATCAAATGTTGGAGATAAAGAACTCTCATGTATTGCTGTTAGGAACGTAAAATGTTACAATCCTTTGAAGAAAAGTTTTGACAGTTTACCTTCAAGTTGAACATACATTTATCCTTTAACCAATCATTTATACTCTTGGCTATATATTCAAGGGAGATGACAAAAATATAAAAACTCAAATATCCATAATAGAAAAATGTTATAAATTAATGTAATGGACTACTTCTCAGCAATAAACAGAATGAACTTCTAATACACACAACATGGATGAATGTCATAGACATTATGATGGGTGAAAGAAGCCTGATACAACAGAATACATATTCTATAATTCTTTTTATATGAAATTCTAGAAGAGGCAAAGTAAGTCCATTGTTTAAAAGAATCAGACAAGTGGTTGTCTTGGGAGGTGAGGATTGACCATAGAACACTTAGTATCTTTGTACTGAGACACAATATTCTATCTGATGATAGAGGAGTGAGGTTACTAAAGTCTATCTATTTTTTATTATTGTGCAGCTAACTTTTGTGTATTTCAAAGTAAATAAATTTCACTTCAAAGAGTATTATAAAATAACTGAGTGTTAGGTTTTGAAGTATATAAAACTAAAAATGATATAAGAATGGCAGTATGATGATTATTGCAGAAACTGGGTGATGGGTACATGAGTATTAAATTAGAATTCATTATATTATTCTACTTATTTTGCATATGTTTGAACTTTGCCATAATAAAAAATTTAGAAACTTGATTAAACTGGACACCTTGAAGAAGAAAAATAGAAACAGGGAGAGAAAGAAAAGAAGGACATGGAGGGAGGTAGAGGAGAAAGATCATCTTGCCTTCTGTAATAAGTGTAGAAATGGCAGTTATAAGGGTGGAAAGAAAGTAGAGTTACATTAAGTAATAAGAAAACTGAGAATGGATCATTGGATTTAGCCAAGTGGAAATTATCATGTATCTTAGCAAAAGCAGACTCCAAGTAGGGAAAGCAAAAACCTGATTGCAGAGTTAAGAGAGGATGGAAAAAGAATTACAGACAAATTCAGACCAATCTTATAATTTTTGGTCTCCACAGTGTCTTAGTCACTTCATTTTGTAGGTATGGAATAGAAAAACTCTAAGATATTAACTAGAAAACAAAGGCTAGATAGTGGGAAAGAGGGAACTTCCACATTTACTCACCATTTAAAAATCCTTCATTCATACAAGATGGCCCCTTCAGGGAAAAAATAGTAAATTACTTTTATTTACTATTAGTTAAAAACCAGAAATTCTGACTATTTGAAATAAACTAGCTTCCCCTTGTTTAAGAAGACAGACATTCTATAGTATTATCTTAGCATTTCCCACTTCCCTTTTCTATTAATACTCTATTTTTCAGAGAAATGGCAGACAATTTGCCCGTCAGCTACCATTATACAAATACTATCTTCAGCTCTTCTTTGAACTATTCATGTTAGCAGCAAAAGTACAAATTCATTTTTCCATTTTGGTCACTCTGTTATTCCTGGACCTAAACTCACAAAATAATATTATCTCTGGTTCTTAAATCTTTTGCTCAGAATAAATTGTATTTTGTTTTGAAATAAATTGAATTTTTTTAACTCAAATTCAAAGTGTTCCAAAGGTATCCTCCTCCTTGCCTCTTTCTCACTTTTGATGTTCTCCTGAGAACATAGGCAAGGGAATGACAGCAAATTTTTATCTATGTATCACCTCAACTCAGCATGATCTCATAGAAGAAAATGGAAAGAGCAATCCACAGTGGTCAAGGAGCTGAAGACTGAACACGGTCCCTAATTAAACAACGCATTCACATGGCTGAGCAAAGAGCTTGCAGTTATCACTCATCTCAGATGTACTTTTACAAGGCTTTTCTCCTTTGAAAACTTTTACAAAAAAAACATTTCTTCTGTAAGTGGTCTAAATTATTCACTGCTTCCGATATTAATTTTTGTTACACATTCCTGCGGTGTATTATATACAATGGGATAGAATCATTTTATGCAGATTTTTAATTAAGACTAGTCAAAGCCACCATGCTAATAATAATAAATAGACACATACCACCCATATACACTGTGTGCTTCTGGCTCATTAGCTAGAATATGTAGCAAATAGCAATCAAAGCATCATTTCTTCGAACATTTACGTTAATTATGATACCATATACGACATATAATATTTATTCCAGGGGTGTGTAAAGGATTTCAAGATGAAAAGTATAATTATAGTAATTATGATTTGGGAGCTTTTCTTTTTTGAATATTTTCTTTGGAGGTTTGTGTGCCATAAAAAATATTAAGTCAAAAAAAGACTCTGGGCTTCATTTTTAATAATCCTCGTCGTATTCAATTCTGCTGCCATATTAGCATATTGTCATTTCTGCTTTTTACTTTTAAAGAAAGATCAATTTGCATAATTATGTAGAGTGCAATCTCTTTTTCAGGTTGTTCTTGGGTATGGAGTACTTAGCATTGCATATTACCATGGAAGATAAGCCTCTGTAGGTATTCATGACTTTGTGGAGCTGAAAAGAAAATAAATGTGTGTGTTTTTCTTTTTTTTCCTAGTTTCTTCATGAACAGAAAAACTTTGGCATATTAGAATAATGAATGTAAAATTGTCTTATTTTCCTTCTGAAATGTCGTATGTGTCACATAAAAATACATGTGTATGTACCGGCTTAAATTTTTGTTGTGATGAAAAATAAGCATATGAAATTATGACCTCTACATTTCTCAAATTCCATTCAGGTAAATGAATGAGCTATGAATACATAATCAAGAATAGAAAAAA
Source organism: Cacajao melanocephalus (assembly GCA_963573385.1). Lineage (NCBI taxonomy): Eukaryota > Metazoa > Chordata > Mammalia > Primates > Pitheciidae > Cacajao > Cacajao melanocephalus. Next base: position 24,696 of record CAUYLG010069674.1, on the reverse strand, counting down.
CTAGTCTAATGGTGAACTAGTTTCCAATGATCCTTAACTAACACATACACACACAAACACACTCATAGAAACATGAACACACTCACATGTGTGTGTGTACACACATGTGATGAATTGCTCACATGGGAAGATATTTCTTAAATGTGCAATAATTATTTTGAATGAAATTGTTCATTCACATTAAATATAAGTATTTTATAATACATTTAATTTTTATTTTGAATGAAATATGTTTATATGTATTATAAAACATATACTTAATAATTGTTTTGAATGAAACTGTTCATTCACATAAAATGTCTAAGTATTTTATGTCCTTTATAAAAAATATCCACTCATATGTTTAAAAAACCAGAATCAGAAAAAGTGGAAAGTTAAAGAAAAGATGACAAAATTTTACTATAAACCTCAACAACCATCACTCAACAAACAGCCTAAAAGATAAGTTAGACAATGAAATAGTATCATGTAAAGTACTGTGAACTTAAGTTTAATTTTACCTGACTTTGAAGAAAAGGAAACTGAGTTGAAATCTAAGAATTACTGAAGCAGGTGTGTGTGTGTGTGTGTGTGTGTGCACGTGCACGTGTGTGCATGTGCACACAAGCTGCATACACATATATGTATGCAAGACATACCTTTTAAAGCCAGCTTTTTAATTAAGAATAATGCCATTTGGGTTGTTTTTCTTTTAACAAGCTTTTCAGTATACTAAAAAATAATACAGAATAATTGGGAGAGCTAGGGGACCAGGCTTATGGCTAGTAGCCAACAAAAAATACACAGAACCATATCAAGTTCCAATGTGATTAAGAAGTGAGTACCACACTGCTGTCATTCACATCTGAGATGTCAAAAACATTACTTGATAACATTATAACTAAAAGCTGGACATATCTCTGGCCATCATTCTATGACAAAACAAACTGACTCAACAACAGTGACAATAACAACACAGCTAAATACAGCTGGGTGTGTTACATTCCTTGCTTTGAAACTGAAGACTCACAGGAAAGCTTCTGTTTAGTAGGTCTTGTGCCATGGGCCTGCACTCTAGCTGCCAGGTGGCTAGAGAAGCAAGCCTTCTCCATTCCACCTCCAGGAAGATAGGATTCAGAATATGGGGACTTATGCTGTCACTGGAATATGAAGGATTGGGCTGTCATATATGACAGTTACCCATTCCATGTCTCTTGTTTCCTGATCTGATAATCCCCTTTTTCATGTTTTACTTCTTCCTTTTTGTGGAGCATATCGAATAATAGTTACTAAGAAAATGGACGTGAGAGGTAAAATTTTGAGCACTTGTATGACTAAAAAGAGGTATTTTTAACTATATATTTCAAATTTGAAAAATATTTGACTCCCCGCTGGAAATATGAGGAAAATATCACTCATACTTCCTCCCACATTGCTCTTTTAATCTCCACTTTTAATTATATTGTCATCTTAACACTTCCAAAAGTGTAACATGCGCATTAGATTATATAACTGTGAATACTTTAGTTTTCTAATCTTCAATGTTAGCATAAGTGGATTCAACTCTCCCTGAGCCTTGTTTTCAATGGTTTCTATTTTTCTACATTTTAAAATTTGCTGTCATTTCCTGTTTGGCATTTTTTAAATTATATAAGAGTGATAAGTTATACTTTTTACCTTAAATATGAAGGACAACTTCACTGGATATAAATTTGTGGTAATAGTTAATTTCAAAGAAATGTGTATACATCTCTACACTATTTCTAAAACTGAATATTTCTTTTGAGACCTCTAAAGACCACTTGATAGTCTTCTTTGTATATGACTTGCTTTTCATTCATTAATGAATGTCCATATGATTCTTTCTCTATCCTTAAAGACTGGGGAATTTACCAAAATGCATGCACTTATATCAATCCCCTTGTATCCATTTTTCCTGCAACATCATGAGACTCAGTCTGCTGCCATATTTCAGAGACGTTTACCCTAACTACATACTTAAATTCTGTAATGCTTTTTCTGTTCTTAGAAGCACAAGTTATATGTAGTTCAATATACTTTGCTATATCCATAATTTTCTCCCCAGTCATGTTCATGTTTTGTTTTTTACTGTTTTATTTAGATGATTTGCTACACCCCATCTACTATGCTTTTGATTTTGTTTTCAGTGATGTTTATTTTTACATGTTATTTTTAAAGTGGTTTTTAGGATCATCATATTTTTTATTCACTTGCCTTTCCTTCCTAAGATTTATAAGCTCATTTTTCAACCATTTCTGTCATTATATTCCTTTCTTTGAACATGTGTTAACTCTTTTCCCACTGTTTAAAGTATTATCTCATCTATAATTTATTTCTATTTTTCTGACTTTACCTGTGTTCCTTTAAATAATTGTTTTTGTGATATTGCTCCTTCATTTTCCTATGTAAATGCTTCTTAATTTTCCTTTTTAAATGCTTATTATCCTCTATTACAAACATGTTTTAATGAGGGGTTTTTATGCTAGGGCTTTTGTGATTATTACCTAATGAGAGACACGTCTGGATGACTATGGAGGCTTGCTTCCTTCTGTCTTTTGGTGTCTTCGCTAAGAGCTAGTTCAGTAGACTGAACTGACCTTCCGAGAGCCAAGACCTTTGGCTCACATCCGCATTCCTGGCCTGTAAGACCGTTTCCAGGGCTCTTGGTTTGAATGACTGGGACTTTACTATGCCTATTCCCTAGTGAAGCTTCAGGACCTGGAGATAATTTGATATATTTCTTATTGTTTAGTAAAGGGATCATGAAACACTACAACCCATGAACCACACCCAGCCTGCTGCCTGTTTTTACATGGTACCTGAGCTAAGAATGGTTTTTATGTTTTTATATGGTTTTAAAAATGCAAAGAAGAATGATTCATGAAACATGAAAGTTATATGAAATTCAAATTTTAGTATCCATAAGTAAAGTTTCTTTGAAACACAGCTATGCCCATTTATTTATGTACCGTCTATGACTGCTTTTGGGCTACCACAGCAGAGTTGAGTAGTTGCTACAGAACAGAGACCATATGGCCAGTGAACGCTGTCTTCATATAAAATAAATGCTACCTGACCCTTTACCTTAAAATGTGTCCTCCCTGAAAAGAAACAAGGTGTTCTGTAGTCTCCATCTTAGGCACATTCATAAATACATAGCATGGTGTTAGGTAGTCACTCAGCCTCAGAGTGCTCAGTTGCATGTCCAGTGTGCTGACCCGGTCACACCCTCTCTCCTAGAACCTTGACTTTAATGCATACAGAATATTTATGCCCATCCTATGGTAGAAAAAAATGGGACTTTGGGGGCTGTAATTACCCTGCTATTTCTCCAGTTGTAATATTTTCTTTAATAATAAATTCTATGCTATATTAGGACTGTGTGGCACTTGGTGTGTGCCTATGACCTTCTTGCACGACATTGCTTGTCTTTGAATGTTAATAGCTGCTAATGGAAAGACTTGTGGGGTCAAACTGGGCATGGAGTGGGTTAGGGATCGGGAAGAATTTGAAAATCTGAAGTCTGCAGTCTCTATTTTGATGTTGGGATTTTTCTGTACACTTTCTTTTTTGGAGGGTCCTTTATTTCTAGCTTCCTCACCTATTCTGAGATATAAGATTGGATCTCTACTGGAAGGATTTTTCATTTTTATAGACAACCCTAGATCTCATTTAATAATTAATTTAGTTAATCCTGATCATTTTTTGTGTCATCTTAACTTTGGGGAAGTCTATACGCCATCTGTGATCCCTTATTTTGATTATCATTTAACAATATTTAGCAAGTGAACTTAAATTTTTTTTCTTAAAAATGTGCTTTTTCTTTCCCTTGTGATGGAATATTTTCTTATTTATTTAGTGTTTTTGTTGTTGTTGTTGTGGTGAGAATTGAAGAAGCAGAGGGAGGAAAAATGTTCTTTTGCCTTTTTAAACTAGAAATTCCAGTCTGTTTTTATACCCTTAAGTATTTTTAGAATCATGTATAATTGATCTTGCTCTCTGCTCCTGAATTCAATTTCTGTTCTGACATTAAACTACTAATGTTTTCAGCTGTGCAGAAAAAAAAATCACTAAAATTTATTTAAACTCAGCGATTTGACATTCTTAGGAGTATCCTTTCAATTTGGATATACAAGACTTATGCTAATAAAAGGTAACAGCTAATGCTTTGTAAATACAACATCCATTATTTCTTCCACTACAACAAAAGTTGCCTTCCAAATAAACCTGAAGCATTACTATAAAATACTTCTCTCTAGTCCTCAAAATCAGGTATCAAGAAGTTGCTTTCATTTATTCTTTAATGCCAAGTTAATGTATTCTACTTTTGCAGGTTGCAATACTTTCTGGGAAGATTGGATGTGCCCTCCCAAATACCTCCAAATTTCTGAATAAAATTTACTATAATTCTCAGTTAGAAAAGGGTATCAGGATTTTTTTTCTTCTTTTTTGAAAAAAAAAATTTTTGTTGATGAAATGCTTTAGGGGTAGTTAACCAAGATAAAAGAAATAAAATGGGGATTGGGAATGTCAATTATATGTAGGATAACAATTTGAAAACCATAAAAAAAAGTGCTCCTTTAGGAAAACTGCTTCAACAGCAATCAATCACAATATATGGACCTGTATAGACCCAAGATACAGTAGCAGCATACTTGAAAGTTAGGAAAATGCCACCCTTAGAGATTTATGTACTCTTGAGTACAAGGAATAATCAAAATATTTATAAAAGGATTTGAGCTATGCTTTGAAATTTTAAAAAATTGTTTTAACATGTTTAGGAGCCTTTAATATCTAATAAATATCACTTTCTAAGAAAAGAAAATATTCACATTTTAAATATGAAAAAATCAAAACTTTTGGTCAGCTATATGTTAATTATTCTAATTTTCAGTTGAATAGAATTTGTGGATATAAAGGAAAAATTATTCATGGATGATACAACACAAGTTGAATAAAACCTCTCATGACTATTTTTAAAAGGCAGATGTTTATTGGATTATTTTATTCCCAACATTTTAATGATTAAGAATGTTGAGACAAGTTATTTTTCCCTACCCTTGTAGTGGTAAATTATTAACATGAAATAAAAAATAATGCCCACCAAAAAGATATTTAAAAATTCTGCATTCTTATGGATCAAATTTTGAAGTTATTCTTGATATGCTCTTACAATGCCACTCCTTTTCATGTAGTTTGTCTTCTGATATAGATAGCATTATAACCCATACTCCATTATTAGCTACCACAATAAACAAGTTCTTATTATACCTAGGAATGGTTTCCATAATTTAAAGCTAGGATTTTAAATATTTCTACAATATCCACATTATGACAAGTTAGGAGCATGCCCTATGAAGACATTGAGACTTGAAGTACTGAGCGACTTCACACACATACACGCATACATACGTGCATAAGCACACACAAATGTAAGTAATGCATAGGGTTCTCAGTGTCAAAAAATAGTACACCCGTTTTTAAAAGTTAGAGTAATACCATCATCTTACTCCCTTTTCAGGTTGTTGCAAGGATTTTCTGGATATTAATAATTTGAGAGAAAAGCTTGTAATAATCCCCACTACATGCTAATTCTTACCATTAAATCTTAGCCTTCACCATAGCCCAAATCCAGCATAACTCAAATGTTAACTTTGATGTAAGTATTATGCTTTTCTATAAAGCTTTATGATACTTCTAATTAACCATATGTGCAGCTTAGTGGCTACAGACCTACTTTATGGACTTGATCGTAATGAAAACTCAGATGTTGTTGTTTATTAATTTGATATTTGCAGAAACACTCATTGAGGCACTCAAAAGAGTACCTTCAAAGGTTTATAGATTTGATTTACACCCACCTACACCTCCAAAGGGATGTGATACAACTGCAAACTTCAGTACATTATGAATTTGGAAAATCTTCCAACTAGCATTTGTCAGAATATGTTCTGTGTAATATTAGTTCAATGGGAGGATAGAAAGTATAATAAAGGAGAGAAAAGAAATTGTGTGGTTAAATATATTGAAAACTAGTTCACAGGTTTAATTGTCTATGATTTCTTTAGACTAGGTCTTCATAATTAAATGTACATTGTGACTCTGCAATGGGTACAGGACATGATATGTTTCTCATGTATACTTGGCCACTGAAAGAAACTTTATTATTTTTTAAAACTTTTAGTTTAGGCTTGCGGGGGACATGTGAAGCTTCATTATTACATAGATAAACTGATGTCACATGGGTTCATTGTACAGATTATTTCATTACCCAGGTATTTAGTTCAGTACCCAACAGTTATGATTTCTGCTCCTCTCCCTCTTCCCACCCTCTACCCTCAAGCAGACCCAAGTGTCTGTTGTTCCTTTCATTGTGTTCATGGGTTCTCATTACTTAGCTCCCACCTTTATGTGAGAACTTGTGGTATTTAAATTTCTGTTCCTGTATTAGTTTGCTAAAGATGATAGCCTCCAGCTCCATCCATGTTCCCACAAAAGACATTATCTCATTCTTTTTTATGGTTGTATAGTACTCCGCGCCGTATATGTATCACATTACTTTATCCAGTCTTTCGTGGATGGGCATTTAGCTTGATTCTATGTCTTTGCTATTGTGAATAGTGCTGCAATGAACATTTGCATGCATGTGACTTTATGGCAGAATGATTTATATTCCTTAGGGTATATACCCAGTAATGGGATTGCTGGGATGAATGGTAGTTCTGCTTTTAGCTCTTGGAGGAATCACCGTATAGATTTCCACAATGACTAAACTAATTTACACACCCACCAACAGTTATATAAGTGTTCCCTTTTCTCTGCAACCTTACCAACATTTGTTAGTTTTTGACTTTTTAATAATAGTCATTCTGACTGGTGTGAGACAGTATCTCATTGTGGTTTTGATTTGTATTTCTCTAATGATCAGTGATCTGAGCTTTTTTCGATGTGTGTGTTGGCCGCATGTATGTCTTCTTTTGAAAAGTGTGTATTCATGTCCTTTGCCACTCTTTAATTAGATTGTTTGCTTCTCTCTTGTAAATGTGTTTATGTTCCTTATAGATGCTGTATATTAGTCCCTTGTTAGATGCATAGTTTGCAAATATTTTCTCCCATTCTGCAGGTTGTCTGTTCACTCTGTTGATAGTTTCTTTTGCTGTGCAGAAGTGCTTTATTTTAATTAGATCTCACTTATCAATTTTTGCTTTTGTTGCCATTGCTTTTGGTGCCTTTGTCATGAACTCTTTGCCCACTCCTATGTTCAAACTTGAAGTCAGGTAATTGTGAATGCTCCAGGTTTGTTCTTTTTGCTCAGGATTGCCTTGGCTATTTGAGCTCTTTTTTGTTTTCATATGATTGTTAAAATAGTTTTTTCTAGTTCTGTGAATAATGCCATTGGTAGTTTGATAGGAATAGCACTGAATTTGTAAATTGTTTTGGGCAGTATGGCCATTCTAACAATATTAATTCTGCCTATTCATGAGCATGAAATGTTTTTCCATTTGTGAATTCTCTAATTTATTTGAGCAGTGGTTTGTAATTCTCATTGCAGATACCTTTCACCTCCCTGGTTAGCTGTATTCTTAGGTATTTTATTTTTTTAGTGGCAATTATGAATGGGATTGCCTTCCTGATTTGGATCGCAGCTTGACTGTTGTTGATGAATAGGAACGCTAGAGATTTTTGTACATGGATTTTGTATCCTGAAACTTTGCTGAAGTTGTTTATCAACTGAAAGAACTTTTGGGCTGAGACTACGGGGTTTTCTAGATATAGGATCATGTCATCTGCATACAGAGATAGTTTGAGTTCATCTATTCCTATTTGAATGCTCTTTATTTTTTCTCTTGTCTGATTGCTATGGCTAGGACTTTCAATACTATGTTGAAGAGGAGTGGTGAGAGAGGGCATCCTTGTTTCATGACAGTTTTCAAGAGGAAGGCTTCCAGCTTTTGCCCATTTAGTAGGATGTTTGCTGTGGGTTTGTTATAAATAGCTTTTATTATTTTAAGGTATATTCCTTCTGTATCCAGTTTATTGAGTTTTTAAAAGGGGTATTGAATTTTGTTAAAAGCCTTTTCTGGATCTAGTTAGATAATCCTGTGGTTTTTATCTTTAGCTCTGTATATATAATGAATCACATTTATTGATCTGCATGTATCAAACCAACCTTGCATCCCAGGGATGAAGCTTACTTGATTGTGGTAGATTAGCTTTTTGATGTGCCTCCAGATTTGGTTTGCAAATATTTTGGTAAGGCTTTTTACATCAGTGTTCACGAATGATACTTGCCTGAAGTTTTCTTTTTGGTTACGTCTCTGCTACATTTGGTATCAGGATGATGCTGGTATCATTAAATGAATTGGGGAGGAGTCTCTCTCCCTCAATTTTTAAAAAATAGTTTCAGCAGAAATGGTACCAGCTGTGTGTGTGTCCAATAATTTATCCATCTCTTCTAGGTTTTCTAGTTTATGTTAATAGAAGTGTTTGTAGTAGTTTTTATTTCTGTGGGGTCAGTGATAACATTTTCTCTGTCATTTCTAATTGTGTGTATTTAGATCTTCTCTCTCTTCTTCTTTATTAGTCTTGCTAGTGGCCTATCCAGCTTATTAAGATTTTCAAAAAACCAACTCCTGGATTTGTTGATTTGAATGTTTTTTTTTTGTGTCTTGGTTTTCTTCATTTCAGCTCTGATTTTGGTTATTTCTTGTTTTCTGCCAGCTTTGAGGCTGAGTTGTTCTTGCTTCTCTAACTCTCTTGGTTATGATGTTAAGTTGTTAATTTCAGATCTTTCTGAACTTTGATGTAGGCATTTAGTGCTATGAATTTCCCTTTGAACACTGCCTTAGCTGTGCCCCGCAGATTCTGGTATGTTGTATCTTTGTATTCATTAGTTTCAAAGATCTTCTTGATTTTTGCCTTCATTTCATTATTTATCCAAAAGTCATTCTTGAACATGTTGTTTAATTCCCATGTAATTTAATGGTTTTGAGTGATTTTCTTAGTCTTGATTTCTACTTCTATTGCACTGTAGTTTGAGTCTCCACCCTTGATATTACAGACAATATCACAGGGTGGGGTGGGGGTGTACATTCCCTGCAAAATTGGGAGTAATGTCATCTTTTCCCCTTCTGGATGTTATCCACAATATCACCAACGGGTATACACTTCTTGCGATATTGGGAGTAATATCATCTCCCCTTTTGCTTTTGCTGAGGAGTATTTTACTTACAATTATGTGATCTGTTTTAGAGTATGTGCCATGTGGCAATGAGAAGAGTATGTATTCTGTTGTTTTTGGGTGGACAGTTCTGTAGAGGTCTATCAGATCTCTTTGATCCAATGTTGAGTTCAAGTCCTGAACAAATTATCTGTTAGTTTTCTGCCCCAATGACCAGTCTAATATCATCAGTGGGGAGTTGAAGTCACCCACTATTATTGTGTAGAAGTCTATTTCTCTTTGTAGGTCTCTAAGGACTTGCTTTATTAGTCTGGGTGCTCCTGTGTTAGGTGCATATATATCTAGGATAGTTAGGTTATCTTGTTGAATTGAGCCCTTTACTATTATGTAACGCCCTTCTTTGTCTTTTATTATCTTTGTTGAAGTCTGTTTGGTCTGAAATTAGGATTTTAAGCCCTGTTTTTTTGCTGTTTTTCATTTACTTGGTAGATTTCCCCCCATCCCTCTATTTTGAGTCTAGGGGTGTCATTACATGTGAGATAGGTGTTTTGAAGACAACATACCATTGGGTCTTGCTTTTTTATCCAGCTTGCTACTTTATGCCTTTTAAGTGGGGCATTTAGCCCATTTACATTCAAAGTTAGTATTGATGTGTGTGGATCTGATCCTGTCATTGTATTCATAGCTAGTTATTACATTGGCTTGTTTGTGTGGTAGGAAAGCAACTTTTTAAATGGTGTTTCACTTAGCAATAGCATTCTGCTTTGCACATTTTGTGAAATGTTACTTTAAATTATATTATGAATATCTATCATTAAGGATTTTTATATTCTTGAAGAATGTTCAGTGTGTGACTTTTTTATTGATATATAATAATTACAGTTTTTTTTTGAGATGGAGTTTCCCTCTTGTCACCCAGGCTGGAGTGCAATGACACCATCTTGGCTCAATGCAACCTCCGCCTCTGGGGTTCAAGTGATTATCCTGCCTCAGCCTCCCGAGTAGATGGGATTACAGGAACATGCCACCATGCCTGGCTAATTGTGTATTTTTACTAGAGGCGGGGTTTCACCATGTTGGCCAGGCTGATCATGAACTCCCAACTTCAGGTGATCCACTTGCCTCAGCCTCCCAAAGTGCTAGGATTACAGGTGTGAGCCACTGTACTTGGCCAATAATTATACATATTTATGAGGTACATGTGATATTTTGATACATGCATACAATGTGTAATGATCAAATCAAGGTATTTAGAACATCTATGACCTCAAAAGGTTATCATATGTTCATGTTGGGAATGGTTCAAATTTTCTATTCTAGCTATCTTAAACTATATAATAAATGATTGTTAACTACAGTCACCTTATTATGCTATCAAACACTAGAACTTACTTCTTCTGTCTAACTGTATATGTGTACCCATTAGCCAGCCTCTCTTTATTCTCTCCCCACAAATTCCCAGTGGTGGTAACATTTCAGTCTCAAGTAACTATCATTCTACTCTCTACTCTCATGAGATCAACTTTCTTAGCTTCCACATATGAGTGAGAACGTGCAATGTTTGTCTTCCTCTGCCTGGCTTATTTACTAAACAAAGACCTCTGGTTCCATCCATGTTGCTGCAAATAAACTACCTTTTAATTTTAAATGCAGCTACTCTTAGATCTCTTCTGAGGTCTGGTCAGAACTGCAACTAACAGGCAAAACTAGAGCTGGACTACCAGAACTGTTCTCACAAGGCCTACCATTGTATGGTATGGCAGAGGAGAAACGAAATGTAACTTTTGAAACCTTCTGACTTCGTTGTACCAAGGCATTCTTCTCCAGACCTGCTACTACCACAAAATAACTCTTCAGTCAAGATCTTGGTGTCCAGGATGCAAAGTTGCACCTTCTCTCATCAGTCTTAAGTTGGCTTTCATTTTAATCCTCAGCTTTACTGTCTTCTCTTTTTCTCAAGGCATTGTGGCTGTATGATTTAGTGAGTGTCACTGGACAAAGATGTGGAAGAGGCCACAGTATGTAAACGGTATCAAAAGTACTAACAGAGAGCATTAAAGCAATTATCTGGGATATGAAATTACAAGCATCAAACCAGTTTGAGGTCAATGGAAATCTCCATCATATTTCAAAGGCTTTGGGGTTTACTATTGCTCAGTGGGGGTACTGTGAAAATAAAGGCATAATACAAGCATAAGGACCTTTAAATGTTATTAATTAGATTCACCATAAAAGGATTGTGAAATTAAAATTATTGTGCCCTCAATTATAATTTAATTACATTCAGATGACAAAATTTTGTTTTACAGTGAAGGTTCCAGACAGTCAGTAGAAAGCAATGTTCTTCCACATACAAAAATTTGTTGTATAAAACTGTGTTAGGAAAGTATGACATGCAGTATGAAGGAATGAATCTGATCACATGCGCTACACACAATCACATGCAGAGGCAGAAATGTTTTTGACATGTGAAGGGATATATGAAATTAGATTGTTAACCTTTTCCTCAGAAAGCTTTATATGCAGTTAAATGTAAAAAAGGGAATAATATAATTTTGAATGTGATTAATTACAACTTACAAACATCTTATAAAAATTCATTATAAAAGCAAAAGGTAAAATTTGTAACTCCTCAGTGATTACCTTCTAAAACTGTTAATAAACATTTCCAATGCTGGCTTCTGTTTGGAAAAATCTTTTGATTGCTTAAAAATTGTCACAGCTTAAAAAAACTCTATGGATGATGCTTTGGTAATCTCTAATGTGCACTTGTCAGCTTCAGTTAGAAATAAAAGAGAAAACTAAGGTACTATATAAGTGTAATAACATAAAGGCAATGCTAGAGCAATAAAAACATCCTAAATATCAAAAGAGGTACTCAGTTGTGTAAGGGAAAGGAAGGGAAGGGAAGGGAAGAGAAGGGGAGGGGAGGGGAGGAGAGGTGGGAGGGGAAGGGGAGGGGTGGGGGAGGGGAAGGGGAGGGAGGAGAGGAGGGGAGGGAAGGGAGGAGAGGAGGGGAGGGAAGGGAAGTGGGGAGGGGAGGGAAAAGAGAGAGAGAAAGAAAGAAAGAAGGAAAGAAAGAAAGAAAGAAAAAAGAAGGAAGGAAGGAGGGAGGGAGGGAAGGAAAGAAAAAAGGAAGGAGGAAGGAAGAAAGGAAGGAAAGAGGGAAGGAAGGAAGGTGGGAAGGGGAAAGAAAGGCAAGAAAGAAGGGGAAAGAGAGAAGGAAGGAAGGAAGGACTTATTTGTGAAAATTTCACATATGACAAAAGGTTTTCTCTCCAGTCAGCAGGAAGAAGATGGACTTTTAAATGAGTGATCGTGGAACACTGCATAGCTGTTTGGAAAGAGATGAAACTGCCTGTGTGCCTCATGTCTTATAACATCTTAAATTAGGAATGGACCAATATATAAAATATAAAAATTAAACCATAAAAAGTACAGAAACATATGAGTGCATATATTTATAATCTGGAGTGAATATTTTCTCACTAGAATATATAACATTTAGAGGCAAAAAGAAATATTAATACATTTTACTACATCCATTTAAAAAATTGTTTTTATATGGCAAAAGGAAACCAGCAAAGTAAAAAGCAAATATCATGCAGATAAAAATATGTGACACGTAAGTCACAAAGAACTTATATCTCTAATACCTAATGAGCTCCTAGAGATTGTGAGGAAGAAAGCCAAGAAACCAGTAAAAAATTGTGCAAACATGATGAAAAGGTAATTCATAGGAGAAAAACTAAAAACAGCTATTAAACATATGACAATGTTCTCAATCTAACACGTAATAAGCAAAAATAAATTCAAAGTTTACCAGAATACAATTTCTCACATATTAGATTAGCAGGTGTCCAAGAATTTGACAATATACTTGTCTGGGAGACAAGTGACACACACTCTCATGAATTTCTGGTCAAAATGCAAAATATCACCACCCCTCTGTAAATCTGGCAAAATCTATCAAAATTGCATATGGGTTTATTCTTTAATACAAAACCTGCTTATATAGCTAAATCTAAAAAATACATCAGAAAAACTACTAAGGAACCACATAGTCAATTGCAGCATTATTTGCAATACCAAAATACAGGAAATAACCTCAGTATCTTTTAAGAGGATACTGTTTAAGTAAATCATGACATGTCCTTACAGTAGGATACTATGTAATCATACAAGGTTCAATATGGAAGGTCTCTATGTAATCGCTCTCCGAAATAAACCATTAAGTGATAAGAACAAGAGGCAGAAACTGGGGAGAATACAAATATACAAATAGTCTGTAAGTTGTATTGTCAGTATGCTCTATGAATATAACCAGACATATTGTCCTCCTAATACTATGTTATAAAGAACACAGTACCGCCAAGGAAATATGATATTCTTGTCCAACATAAACCTGAATTCAATCAAACCTTTAGCACTAATATCCAGAGAGTATTGAAGGCCTAGAATTGAAAGTTTCAAAATCATTGACCTGATTTCTTCAAAACTTAATATAAAAACAATAAGAGAAAATCCTGTTATAGATTATGGAGATTCAAGAGTCATAAGAACCTTGTCTGAATCTCAATTAGAACAAACCAGTTTAAGACGTTTTAAGACAATGAGTGAAATTTTAATATGAAACATTTCTTAATTTGTCTTGAAAGATGTAACATAAACTGCAGTTACATGAGAAAATGTCCCCAAATTTAGAGATGCATGCTAAAGAACAAAGGGTAGAAATGACATGATGAATGAGATTTGCTTTAAAATACTTCAGTCAAAAATACGGACTAATTAAAACAAGTAGAGTAAAAACAAACAAACGAAACCATTATTCAGTATTTAGGATCCAAATATAGAGAAACAGAACCTTGCCACGTTTTCCTGATCCTTGATCACATAGATTTCACAGGAAAAAATTTTGAATACCATCTGTTGAGAAACATTTTTTTCTCCTTACTAGAAGCTTTCAGGAAATACAGAGCTAGAAAATTCTTACCTGCAACACTTCGCTTGTTTTGTTGGGATCTCCTAAACAGAAATGTTCTATTCGCCTGTATGAACCTGTGCTCTCAAAGTGACTGCAAACTCAAAAGAGTGTTGGCCTCGGGAACCACTGAGACTGAGTTCCATTTCCCACCGGCTTACCACTTCTCTAACTAAGATGATTCCGTTTGAAAGAAGTGTTTCATGTGAAAAGAAGCTATAAAAGGTAAAATTAAGGAAGTGAGGATAACAGAAGAAATTTATCAAATAATAAACACCAGAAGTCTAATTAACTCCACAAGATGTTGGCCTTGTTTACTCTGTTCCTTGTACTGTGAAAATGAAATAATGAGCTCTATGTGTGGAACATTACCAAATTCTGTTAATTGCTATAAATTGCCATATTATTTCAGTAGCTAAGCAAGGGAGTCTCTTAGCAGTTTGAATTAGGTTAAGAGAAGAGAATGACAACCTAACAAACATCGAACTAGGAACATGTGCTCTCCTAATAAGGCCACATTCTACATTCTCACACAGGAAACTCCACTCTTATTGTTATGCAGGTGTCCCCTGCACTGCATTCCTCCAAAACATCCCTCTACATGTATATGCCCTATGGGAGCAGGGTCTCTGTCCTGGCGGCTTTTGCATGATAATACACACAATTTTGAAAATTAGACTTCACAGAATTGCACCAGCAAAGTCACTCTACATATCTAAATGGATTATACATTTATAAATGTGAGAGTTAAAAATATAAAACCTCTGGAAAACCACATGGACCAAAAACCTTTGTGGTCTGGTTTTAGCAAATACTAATATTTCTTAGGTAGGACTCAAAATTCAGAAATGATAAAATAATTTATAAAGCTTCATTAAAATTAAAATCATATGCTCTTCAAAAGATAATGTTAAGGTAGATCAATATGCAGGCCACAAACTGGATGAAGATATTTGTAAAACCTACACCCAGTTAATAACTTTCTGTTTTTAGTGACAGAGTCTCTGTTGCTGAGGCTGGTCTCCTAACATGCCGGGATTACCGGCATGCACCATCAGGCCCGGCTTCTAATTAAGGACTTCTATCCAGGATATATAAGGATTTTATACAACTCAACTATAAGAAGAATAACACCCGTTATGAGTTGAGTTGTGTCCTCCCCCCACCCCAGCAAAAGATATGTTGAAATCTTAACCCTCAGTAAACAAAATTATGACCTTACTTGGACATAGGGTTGTCACAGATGTAATAGTTCAGATAAAGTCATAATGGAGTAGGGTCAGCTTTTAATTCAATATGTCTGATGTTCTTATAAGAAGAGGAAAAGAGACTTAGACACACAAGGGGACAATGCCACGTGATCCCTGAAGTGCAGTAGCTGCAAGCTAAAGAATGAGGATTGCTCACAATCACTAGCAGCTAGGAAGAGGTAGGGAAAGAGTTTCCCCTACAGATTTGAGAGGGAATGCAGCCCTGCCAACACCTTGATCTAGGACTTCTAGACCCCTAAAAGAAATGTTATTATCTTAAGCCATCCTGTTTGTGATACTTTTAGGGTAGCCAACCCATCAACAAAATGGCCACATCTAAAGAATTATACAAATGGCAGATAAGCACACAGAAAGAGGCTTAAAACTAATAGTCATTATAGAAATGTAAATTAAAACCATAGTGAGAAACTACCATATGTTCACCAGAATAATGAAAATTTAAGTGTGTTACTAAAGATGTGGTGCTAATAGAATTCCCATACATTGCTGGTTAGAATGTCAGATTTTACAGCTTCTTGGAAAAACAATGTGACAATGTCCCATAAAGTTAAATAGACCTATAATATATATCCCAGAAATACCACTTCTTTGTATTTACCTAAAAGAATTATTTATATACATACATATATGCATTATTAATCTCCATTC
This sequence comes from Cacajao melanocephalus, assembly GCA_963573385.1. Lineage (NCBI taxonomy): Eukaryota > Metazoa > Chordata > Mammalia > Primates > Pitheciidae > Cacajao > Cacajao melanocephalus. The sequence continues at coordinate 8,615 of CAUYLG010069674.1, read as the reverse complement.
AAAATCCTCTCAAATGCAGCTTTACTCACAAAAATCCAAAACTGAAAAAAACTGCAATGACTGAAAAACCTGCAAACTTTCCATAACTGCTGTATGAATGTATGGATGTGTGAGATATCCATACAACACAACAATACTCAGCAGTGAAAGGAAATGAACTAGGAATCCGTGCAACAACATGGATAATTATTAAATGTATTCCGCTAAGTAGAATACCCACACACAAAGCCAGCATGCTATAGGATTTGCTTTTTGTGAGTATCCATAAAAGGCAAAACTATAGTGGCAGAAAACAGAACAGGGTAGACAGTGGATAGAACAGACAGCAAAGGGGTACCAGGAAGCTATTTTACGGTAACAAAAGTGATCAACATCACAACTATGGTAGGAGGTCCGTGACCCTAAGTATTTGTCAAAGCATATAAAAACATACAAAGTTGACTAATTTTATGGTGTATAAATTACACCTTAGTAAGAATTATAAAAAATAGCATAATCCCATTTTTATATAATCATGTGCTTATTCCTATCTACCTACCTACTTAGCATTTCAGGTTTATGTTCTAGGAGAGATGTCTGAATAAAGTATACAAAAGGCTAATGGTCATTTCTGGATAGCATAGTTTGAGGATTTATTTTTTTAATTGTATATATTTTGGTTCATTATTTTAATTCTTCCTAACACATCTTTCCATAAAAAACAATACTATTTTAGAATAAATGCAAAAAACTGCTAATTATATATATACACACATATATACATATATATATGTGTATATATATATATATATATATAGTGCTAAAATATGCCTTTAAACATTTTGTACTTAACCCCCAAATGCCAGAAAATCAGACAAGGGAGCGTATAATACATGATATTCAATCCAGCCATTAGTGAATTAGGAAGCATTTACTTTCTAATCTTTTTGGTAAGATCTGGTCTCTGTTACATGAATTATTTTATTTCAGCATACATTGGTAACATTATCTGATGTTATCAAAATAGAAATGCCTTTGAGCATTACTCACAGAATAAATTTATCTCTCATACCATTATTTTACTCTCAACTTTAATCCAAAGGTAGATTATATCTCATCATCTCCTTTAGTATTTCAGCAATGGATTGTGTTTTTAAAGAGATTCTATGGCAAAATGCATTTGGGTAGCTCTATTTTAGAAAATGGAACCCATGTCCTAAAATATACAATATCACTAGTGTAAAACCCTTCAGTGTTACTCAATTTTCCAAATAGTAGCCTATAAAATTTGAAAGTAACCACACTTGAAATCTACCCTCTTAGATACTGCAATATAACAGATATTAAAAGTTCTTCAAAAGGGTATCACATGTTTATTAAGGTATTCTCTCTGTCTCTCTCTCTTTCTTTCTTTTTTTCTCTCTCTCACACACACACATTTCCATTATCTCACTCATATCCCACTTGCAGACGATTTATTCATTATCTTTAGTGAGAAATATTATCCATTGTACAGGTCTAAGTTTCTTTAATGGCTTTTCAAAATTATATTTTCTGTTTCCCTTCAATTACTCTATTCGGTCAAACTTTGTTATTAACCATAGCATTTTATTCATTTATTTCTTTCATCTTCCACCCATTCCTCCATTTAAGAGCTTGATAGATTTAAGATCTTGTCATAAAAGGTTTTAATAGAGACTATCTTCTAAGACAGCTTGTGATACGGTTTGGCTGTGTCCCACCCAAATCTCATTTTGAACCCCCACATCTTGTGGGAGGGACCCAGTGGGAAGTAACTGAATCAGGGAGGCAGGTTTTTCCCATGCTGTTTTTGTGACAGTGAATATGTCTCATATGAGATCTGATGGTTTTAAAAAGGGGAGTTTCCCTGCACACGCTCTCTTCTCTTGTCTGCTGCCATGTGATATGTGGCTTTTACTTTCCCCCATAATTGTGAGGCCTCCCCAGCCACATGGACCTGTAAGTCCATTAAACCTCTTTAGTTTGTAAATGATCCAGTCTCGGGCATGCCTTTATTAGCAGCATGAAAACAGACTAATACAGCTTGTTATCTTTTTTTAACATGTGAAATTAAAAAAAAAAAAAAACTTCAATGTGAATACTTTGTTTTTAAAATTTTACAATGATTTTTTCATTTTGAAAAATGAGAATGATAACGCTAAGATAGCTACAAGAAGCTATAAGTGTTAACTAACAAACACTCTCTTGAAAATGAGATCACAGAATCAATAGTGTGTGTTATCCACCATACTGTGCAGCCATAAAAAGGGATGAGTTCACGTCCTTTGCTGGGACATGGATGAAGCTGGAAACCACCATCCTCAGCAAACTAACACAGGAACAGAAAACCAAACACCACATGTTCTCACTCATAAGTGGGAGTTGAACAATGAGAACACATGGACAGAGAGAGGGGAACGTCACACACCAGGTCCCGTCAGCGGGTAGGAGGAGAGGGGAGAGAGAGCATTAGGACAAATACCTAATGCATGCGGGGCATAAAACCCAGATGACAGGCTGATAGGTGCAGCAAACCATCATGGCACATATATACCTGTGTAATAAACCTGCACATTCAGCATATGTATCCTAGAACTTAAAGTAAAATTTTAAAAAATGAAAAAAAATAATCAATAGTGTGTGTTGAGCAGGACCTGTTCATTCACATACATACATATATGACCCCATCATATATGTGCACTAAATACTAAAGAGACTTACAATACAATTACATTAATATAGGATATAGGGTTATCTAAGTTATAATGAAATCTGTGCTTTAGTGGGAACATTTCACATATTTGTGCTTTGTATGTAAGTATATCCTCATGAGGTTATGTTACTGAGATAGAAATACTGATTTGCATAGCATATTTACACACGAATAAATTGTCTATATTTCCCTTGTCTGTCTTTATACACTAGTCCTTCCCTTATCTGCAGGTCATACATTCCAAGACTCCCAGTAGATTCCTGAAACTGCAAATGGTACCATACCCTAGATATATTATATTTTTTAAAATCTGGTAACTGTGACTAATGGATGAGGATCATCTAAATGTGGATACACTAGTCACGGCAAGATTCATGTTCTGGACAGGATGGGCAAGGTATGGCGTGAAGTTTTAGCTTTACTCAGAATGGTGCACAATTTAAAACTTCTGAAATATTTATTTCTGAAATCTTCCATTTAAGATTTTTGGACTATGGCTGACTACAGAAATTGAAAGCACAGACAGTGAAGCCAGGTGTAAGTGGACGGGGGGGCTTCTGTGCACAGGAATACATTATCCATTTCTTAATCTGGTCCTAAGTGTACCCCTCTGCTTAACGTTTTAATTGGGAAGAATTCTACATTTGCTTTTGGGGCTCAGGGATTCTCACGTATTAATTCTCCTTTAGCCTTTTGCCTTATTTCAGCGCCCCTGACTGATGAAGTGGACAGTCATCTAGCTTGGGGCTTCCTTTCTTTGGGGAAACAACTTCTGAAAGTGGAGGTGACATAATTTTGTGCTCCAGAGTATTTACATTTTGAAGAGAAGGCAGGCTATTAATGCTAAACCCACAAACAAAGACATTTTGTGGCACTGGAGATCCTATAAAACCTATACAGAGATTGTTTGTGTGCATGTCTAAGGGAGACCTTTTAGTCAGCCATCCAAATGCTGTACTGGTGTCTTCAACCTCTACTCACTAAAAAATTTGCCCATGTTAAAACTTTGCACTTATAAAAAGTAGAAATGTGGTAATTCTCTGCTTAATTAAAAGCCGTAATCTCTAGCTATACACTCATACATGGCAAAACAATAGATGCCACCTTCTACTGCTGGATACCACATAAAATGTATTCATGAATCTATATATCCATACAAACTATGAATACTTTTTAATAAAAGCAACAATGTTAGCATAAAGCAATTCGTGTATCAAGCATGAAAGCTTTTCACTGAATATGCAAAAAGACAATTGATAGAACCAGAAAGTGAGATATGCAGGTTAAACTAGTATGTGTTTGGAGCTGGCTGCACATGTAAAGCTTTCAACAGAATAATATTACACTTTACTGACAATGAAATGTCCATTACATAGAAGAATAATCATTATCATTAAGTGAATTTCCTGCTGAGTACATTTTTCACTGTGAGCAGGCTCATCTCTTGGGACATTTGCAAGGTAGCCTCTGTAAAATTGCTTAGATTAAAGAAAGTAAGAGTATTGGTTGTTTGATGTATCTGTCAAATAAGAAAATAACTTGAAGAGAAATTTTAAAGGAAGCTGCGGTGAATTTTTTTTTTTGGTTCTTTAAGACAAAATTATGTATTTAATTTTTGTATTTTTATTTAAGTAATGTGAAGGATAAATGCATACCTGCTGAAATTTTATTTGAAATAATCAAATGCTATTACAGGTGAATCATTCCCATCATCCTTATATTCAGAGATATCTACATATCAAGGTAACTGCTCAAAACATCACATTGGTCAAAGGAAAATTAGAAAAATCTGTTGTAAAGTACACATTTAATAACATTTAAACTATGAATAAAAGCCAATTTTTAAAATTTAGTCATGGAAAGTTTTGTTTTTTCTAAGTTGTGGGTATTCGATGTTTATTTCACACTTTTTGTTTCTAGCTTTCCTGAGACTTTCACAAATACTTCACATAAAGACCTCTCAAAATACTTGTATTTCATGCTCCAGTTTTAAAATCTTTCTTTGAATTAGCAATGTTAAAGAATTACAGGAACAAAAATCGTTCAGAATTTGCTTATTCCTCAGCTTCACTTATCATTGATAAAAATCTAATTGGAAGAGTAAGGAATGTTTATATGTGGCCGAAGAGAACATTCATGAATACTATGGATTCATAACATCACATTCCAAACAAACATACATTTTTTGAAGAAAAAGCATTATAATAATAATAAACATAATGAGTTAACATTTTATGAGTATTTTGTCCAAGGCTAATTTTAATTTGGTCCTCACAATCGCGATGTAAGGTACTATTTTATCTCTATCTTTATTTTTTTTATATCTTTTTTTGTTTTCAGTTCTTTTTCATGGCTAAATATAAAGCATCCCTTGACAAGAGTTTAATTTGTCATATTGAGAAATGAAGGCTGCCTTTCAACTCACCACGAAACCTACCTTGAGCAAGGTATTACGGTGGATGGGGTTGAGGAAGAAAGCAGCAGGGATTTCTGAAGAACTGGACAGGACGTTGACGCTGACAAGCTTTTCTTTACCCTCTTCGGAAAGAAGTGGGGTCTCAATTTGCGTGGCAGAACTGAACCTGCGCAGCCCTACCGTGGGCCCAGTGATTCCAGGAAGGGCCTGGTCCCAGTGCAGGCTGCAGATCCAGTTGGTTTTCTCTCTTCTCTGTTCCAACACCTGGATGTCTTCAGTCATCTATTTTAGGCAGAGAACAAGCTTTAGGTGTGAGATGCGAAGGAGCTGGGCGTCTGGGGTTAGATTGACTTACAGTTCCTGAACCAGCTGCACCACTTACTAGCCAATGATATTGAGCAGGTTAATTACCCTCCCGGTGCCTCCATCATGTCGTCTATTAAATATGTCTACTAACAATATCTGTTTCACTGGGTAATCTGTGCATTAAGTGAACAAATACTTGCAAAACAAGTGACTAGCAAGAGTAAACAGTAACTTTGCTTATCATCGCTATTAACCAACACCAAGGGGCCAGGCCCGAGGCTCGGGAAATGGCACCACCACATTTACATTTTCAATTGTCCCCAGGTGACCTCAATGCTGGCCTGAGGAAGATGTGTGATGGGAACGTGAGCCCAGGCTGTGGAGGGACCTTGCAGCTCATTAGGGGCTCGGGTTGTATTCTGAACAAACCAGGTAGCATGTAAGGATTCTAGTTTTGCGTGGACAGTCCTTGGGGTGTTTTCTAGGATGTGGTTGTCTGGCTGGCGACTGAGGGTGAGCTCTCAGAAGTGCAAAAGGAGGACGTGGAACGTGTTCTGAGGCCTGAGGAAGACGTTCCAAGAAACAATGGCCAAATAGAAACATAGGAGCAAATACGTCTGGAGAAGGCCCGACTGTGGGAGTCAGACAGACCCAGGAGAGGCTAGGCTGTAAAACTCACAAGCTCTGTCTTCTTCAGCAAGTTCCTTAACTTTCTTTCTTTTTTTTTTTTTTTTTTTATACTTTAAGTTCTGGGGTCCATGTGCAGAATGTGCAGGTTTGATACATAGGCATGCATGTGCCATGGTGGTTTGCTGCATCCATCACCCCATCATCAACATTAGGTATTTCTCCTAATGCTATCCCTTCCCTCTCTCCCTACCTCCTGCTATCACTCCCCTAGCCCCCCAACCCCTGACAGGCCCCTAGTGTGTGATGTTCCCCGCCCTGTCTCCGTGTATTCTCAATGTTCCACACCCACTTATGAGTGAGAACATGCAGTATTTGGTTTTTTGTTCTTGTGTCAGTTTGCTGAGAATCATGATTTCCAGCTTCAACCATGTCCCTGCAAGGAACATGAACTCATCCTTTTTAATGGCTGCATAGTATTCTATGGTATATATGTGCCCCATTTTTGTTATCCAGTGTATCATTGATGGGCATTTGTGTTGGTTCCAAGTCTTTGCTATTGTGAACAGTGCTGCAATAAACATAAGTGTGCATGTGTCTTTATAATAGAATGATTTATAATCCTTTGAGTATACACACAGTAATGGGATTGCTGGGTCAAATGGTATTTCTAGTTCTAGGTCCTTGGGGAATTGCCACACTGTCTTCCACAATTTACACTCCCACTAATTTACTAATTGAACTAATTTACACTCCCACCAACAGTGTAAAAGCATTCCTATTTCTCTACATCCTCTCCAGCATCTGTTGTTTCCTGATTTTTTTAATGATTGCCTTTCTAACTGCTGTGAGATGGTATCTCGTGGTGCATTTTGATTTGCATTTCTCTAATGACCAGTGATGATGAGCTTTTTTTCATATGTTTTTGGCCACATAAATATCTTCTTTTGAAAAATGTCTGTTCATATGCATTGCCCACTTTTTGATGGGGTTGTTAGTTTTTTGCTTTTAAATTTGTTTAAGTTCTTTGTAGATTCTTGATATTAGCCTTTTGTCACATGGGTAGATTGCAAAAATTTTTCCCATTCTGTTGGTTGCCAGTTCACTCTAATGATAGTTTCTTTTGCTGTGCAGAAGCTCATTAGTTTAGTTAGATCCCATCTGTCTATTTTGGCTTTTGTTGCCATTGCTTTTGGTATTTTAGTCATGAAGTCCTTGCCTATGCCTGGGTCCCGAATGGTACTGCCTAGGTTTTCTTCTAGGGTTTTTATGGTGTTAGGTCTTACATTTAAATCTTTAATCCACCTGGAGTTAATTTTTGTATAAGGTGTAAGGAATGCATCCAGTTTCAGCTTTCTGCATATAGCTAGCCAGTTTTCCCAACACCATTTATTAAATATGGAATCCTTCCCCCATTGCTTGTTTTTGTCAGGTTTGTCAAAGATCAGATGGTTGTAGATGTGTGGCATTATTTCTGAGCCTCTGTTCTGTTCTATATCTCTCTTTTGGTAGCAGTACCATGTGGTTTTGATTACTGTAGCCTTGTAGTATAGTTTGAAGTCAGGTAATATGATGCCTCCAGCTTTGTTTTTTGTTTGTTTGTTTGTTTTTGTACTTAGGATTGTCTTGGGCTCTTTTTTGGTTCCATATGAAGTTTAAGGTGGTTTTTTCCAATTCTGTGAAGAAAATCAATGGTAGCTTGATGGGGATAGCATTGAATCCATAAATTACTTTGGGCAGTATGGCCAGTTCCACAATATTGATTATTCCTAACCCTGAGCATGGAATGTTTTTCCATCTGTTTGTGTCCTCTCTTATTTCCATGAGCAGTGTTCTGTAGTTCTCCTTGAAGAGGTCCTTCACATCCCTTGTTAGTTGTATTCCTAAGTATTTTATTCTCTTTGTAGCAATTGGGAATGAGAATTCACTCATGATTTGACTCTCTGTTTGTCTATTACTAGTGTATAGGAATGCTTGTGATTTCTGCACATTGATTTTGTATCTTGAGACTTTGCTGAAGTTGCTTATCAGCTGAAGGAGATTTTGGGCTGAGAGGATGGCGTCTTCTAAATATACAATCATGTTGTCTGCAAATAGAGACAATTTGACTTCCTCTTTTCCTAATTGAATACCTTTATTTCTTTTTCTTGCCTGATTGCCCTGGCCAGAATTTCCAATACTATGTTGAATAAGAGTGGTGAGAGAGGACATCCTTGTCTTCTGCCAGTTTTCAGAGGTAATGTTTCCAGTTTTTGCCCATTCAGTATGATATTGGCTGTGTGTTTGTTATAAGTAGCTCTCATTATTTTGAGATACGATCCATCAATACCTAGTTTATTGAGAGTTATTAGCATAAAGGGCTGTTGAATTTTGTCAAAGGCCTTCTCTGCATCTATTGAGATAATCATGTGGTTTTTGTGTTTGGTTCTGTTTATGTGATGGAGTATGAGCCCAGAAGAATTAGGTCATTTTCTGCTAAACAGAGAAGCCAGGGTTCATATTTAGACAGTCTGATTCCAGAGCCCATGTTTATACATTACCTTCTACTGTCTC